>PVKN010024416.1:0-14434 GCA_004027915.1 Capromys pilorides
CGAGGGGAACAGCCATGGTCTGGAGCCTGGGGGTGGAGGGAAGCACTTATTCACCTATGTTAAGTCTCTGAAATTCCAGCTGGGTTGGCCTCCTTGTGTCCTTGTGCTCCTGTCTAAAGATCCCAAGAGTGTCTGCGATGTGCAGGGGACTGGAGGAGGGGACAGGAGCAGTGTTTCCATGTCCAAGGGCTGTGGACCACACCTGGGCAGGCCTGTACCCCGCTGACAGCAGCACAGCCACGCCCATGAGCTCTACCCCATTGTGCCCTGGGGATCAGCCCCATGCTAGGTGCAGCTCCTACTCACCCAGCCTCTGGCCCTGCTCCTGCTTGCTTGCTCAGCCTGCTCTCAGCTGGCACCCATTGCTCTCCCCACCGCCACCTCTTCTCCTTCCTTGTCTCAACAACAACAGAAAAAAGGTTTTAATTTTAGCCTGTCCAGTTTCATGGCTACCACCTTTCTTTTGGGAAAGAACATAGGCAGTTAGAGAACAGCATAGTTTACGATTCAAGGTCCAGGTGCTTGTTTCTGGATGTACCTACCACATGGGGTCAGAGAGCACAAGCCAGCTGGCTTGAAGCATCCACAGACTTTAGCCTTTAATGACAAACAGATGCAAAGTTGTTGCTGCAATCAGAAACACTGCAGCTAAGCCGCATTGATCTCCCCCTCCACCTCCACCGCGGTGTATTTATAGAACTTATCACTGGAGTCTCCATTGTGTAGGCAGTGCAGACTTCTCTCCCCCTTGTGCTAACACCTACTGCCTGTAGCCCCTCTATCTGGCCAGCCGGATATTCCTTGCTAGTTCCCTGGCCTCTTTCATCGAGGCTGCCCATTCTGGAAGTCCCCCTGGGAGAGGATGACTCAGAAGGTGTACATGGGCACAGGAACTAACCTCTAATAGTGTCCCTAATACAAAGAAAATCTATTTAGATTTTGCATACATCAGTATTTTGCATCGATCAGAGAGAACCGGCTGTTCTCCGGTGCCAGCTCATGTTCCATTAGAAATGGATTAAATCATCCAGACATCAAAATCTTTTGGGTGACATTTTCCTTTAAAACTCCCTCTCATAATTCAGCTTGAGTTTCTGTGGCCTCTGTTGTGAGTCAGCCTCGCTCAGACACACCATTGATAGGGCTGACTTGTAATCTTCCACAACAGCTGGCTGCTGCTCATTTCCACCACACTGAGAAAAATCATGTGTCCAAAGTTCAGTTTCTCAATTGGGGCTTTTTACATTTTTTCTTGACAACTAGTGGGACTAAGTCATTGATTCACTGGTTATATGTATTGAGTGTGCTGTTAATAGTGTGAGTGGGATCTCTAAACTTCAATGCAGGGGCTGACAAGATGATGTAGAGGTTTAAAGCTCTGATTTAGGCAACTGCAGGGACCGTGGTTCAATCTCCAGCACCACATGCTGTGCCAGCCCCACCCCCAGGGCAGGCTGAGCCAGCCATAATACAAATAAATACATAAGGTTTAAATAAAATAAAATTTAAAAAAAACATTAAATAAAAGCTCTAAACCTCAACACTTTCTCTATAGAAGGATTTTTGCTTTGATGCACTCTCAAAGAAAACAATAGCCACCCTCCAGAGGGCGCTCTAGAGCTGGTGCTGCCCACTGGCCCTTTCCTGAGTTGGGCCTAAAGGGGGCCCTTGTGTGGCCCTCAATGGCTCAGTGCTGGTGATAACCGGTGGAAGGAGGCATGACCTAGTCAAGGCAGTTTCCTCAGCCAAGCCAGCCCACAAAGGACAGCTGAAGTTGGTCTATGACAAGTTACTAAACATCTCTAAACTTTATTCCTCATACGCATAGTGGGTTTAATTTTATTTATTTGATACAGGGTCTCACTGCAGTTCAGACTCATAGTGATGCTCCTGTCTGAACCTCCCCCGTTTTGGGATTACAGGTGTGTGCCACCTAGTTCCAGGGCCAGCATGGCCTGTGATACCAAGTACTGAACTCAGGTCCTTGCATTTGTCAAGTAGGCACTTAGACATTGAGCTATCTTCCCAGCCCCACAATGGGTTTAATAAAAGCCTATGCCTCCTAAGGTTGCTGGGCAGATAAATGAGACGAGTTCTTGATCTCTTCCTGTGTCATTCCCAGCCAAAGTTCAAATAAGATCCTTACTCCAGGAAGAAGATCCGAACAACTTCCACCAGATTATCTGTGATAATCTACATAAGGCCCTCCACACAGTACCTGGCATATAATAATTGTTCAAAAAATGATAATCATTACACTTTTTATTGTTGCTTTCATAACTATTATTTATCAGGTACCTGGAAGCTGGAGACACAGGAATGATCAAGATTCTGCTTCTTAGGTGCCAGGGAGATAGTTCCATGGCACAAGTGCCTGCTTGGCAAGTAAGCTCCACGGCACAAGTGCCTGCCTGGCAAGTACAAGGTCATGAGTTCAAATTCTGGTCCTGCAAAAAAATAAAAAAGAAAGAAAGAAAAGATTCTGCTTCTGCCCCCAAAAATCTCAATCAGACTGAGTGGCAGCACCTAAAGAAACACATGAGCAGGCTAGGATGAAGGACAGTGATGCCACAGACAGCACCTGACAAGGAAGAGGAGTCATGGGCCAAGAGGTAGAAGTGGATCAGATTAGGTGGGAAGAAAGAGTTATCAGGCTGTGATGGGGTGCGTGTGTGTGTGTGTGTGTGTGTGTGACAGTGTGTGACACAGTTCACAGAACCACTGGAACCAGTACCACAGTGAGAGGGGACAGATCTGTGTGCACCAGGCAGACCTGGATTCAGAGAAGACAACAGAGGGCTGCGGATATAGTTCAGCAGTCTAAGTGCTTGCCTGGCAAGCACAAGGACCTGGGTTTGACCCTTGGTACCACATGCCATTCTGGCCCCACCAAGCTGGCCACTGAAACCAGGTTTGATGGTGCATGCCTGTAATCCCAGCGCTGGGGAGGCTGAGACAGAGGATCACTGTACGTCCGAGCTGTGTAGCAAGACCATGTACCAAAAAAAAAAAAAAAAAAAGGGTTATCGAGGGCGATGGGAGGCATCAAGAGATTCTAACCAGACGAAGGGCAAGATCCGTTTTGTGCTTGTGAATGGACACTTTGGCTGCCATGAGAGCAACAGGTTAGAGACAGACAAAAGTAGAGCCCCCTTAGGATACTACATCCAGGTCCAGATGAGAGCTGAGAGGGCCTGAACAGACAGGAGTGCACACAGCGGAGGAGTATTTAGGAGGCGATGCTGATTAGATGGTGAGAAAGAACAGGAGCCCAAAATTGCCTTTAAGCGTTTGACCTGACTCAAGGAACTGCAGGCCTACAGAGGAAGTATCCTGAGACTTTCAAGAGAAAAGTATGGCCTCAAAGTCAGACATGCTACTTACTACCCTGCATGGCCTGAGGGAGGCGCTTCTTCCAGTCAGTAGTCTAAGGCTTAAGGCTCTCTGTTTCAGAGAGGCCCATTTGAAGTCTCAGTGGAGTATGATACAACCATCAAGAGCAGCTCTGTAGATCCCAGAGGAAAATGCTTTTTGCATAGGTCTAACAGGGGGAGCAGCAGCAAAAAAAAAAAAGATTGTCAATGTTTAGATTGAGCTGTGTAGTGTAGTGAGACTCTGTACAAAAAAAAAAAGATTAGTGCAAAGGAAAAGAGAATAGAGCAAAGGAAGAAGATAGAAAAAATTTACTTTTGAATTCAATCTTTATTTTTGTTTTTTAGAAATGTATTTAGTACTTACAGGGTCTACAGGGTCTCACTACACAGATTAGACTCCCAAACACTGGAAAACAGGCGTATGCCACCGCGCTCAGGCTCAACCACCATCTCAGCAGGCCTGGGGGCAGGAACTGGCACAGCAGGCTGGGGATTGGAGCCCGGTCCCTGCATCTGCCTAAGTGGGCGCTTTAATCTGCTGAGCTATCTGGCCAGCCCACATTCAATCTTTAATCAATCAACGTTTATTGAATAGGGACTGGGCTTAGAGTTTTGACTAGAAGGAAGCATAAGCAGACCCTGATGGGTGAACATGCAGGCCTAGTCCCTTCAATAATAAGGCTTTCTATGATAAATTAAGGTGCTGGCACTCACGCTTATCCATCAGTCCCCTCATGTGTTTGGTGACCTTAGTTAGTTGCAGGAGCTTAATCATCTCTACACTTCTACAGTACAGAGGTTTTGAACCTCAAAGCTAGTAAGACCTTTACAAATAGGAACTATCTCATGTAAATGATTGGCAGACCTCTCTACCATTTGCACTAGAAGAAATAATCCCAGAGCAGGAAAAGGCCAGAGGTGTCTGAAGGTTCCAAAATAATCTGGTATATTTTGTTTCTTTTTTAGACAGAGCTCCTTTATCCAGACTGGCCTAGATCTTGAGATTCTCCTGCCTCAGCTTGCCTAATAGCTGGGGATAACAGTAGGTGCCAGTGTCCCTGACCCCAGAATATCCTCTGAATCTAAGTTGGAAAACAGGCCAATTCTCCTACGGGGTGTTAGGGAGAGGAAGGAATTGGCAAGTCCAAGGATCTAAATTGGAA
Source organism: Capromys pilorides (assembly GCA_004027915.1). Classification (NCBI taxonomy): domain Eukaryota; kingdom Metazoa; phylum Chordata; class Mammalia; order Rodentia; family Capromyidae; genus Capromys; species Capromys pilorides. The sequence continues at coordinate 4,538 of PVKN010024416.1, forward strand.
TTTTCCAGTCATTCTTCCTGGAGCATTGTGGGTAATCGCGGTGTTCACTGAGGTTACAAGTACATTCGTCACTGAATCAACCAAATAAAAGTTTTTTCAGTTTGGTTTGGTCCTTGCTTTCCAAATTAAGAGTCTCGATTTAAGACAAGAATCAACCACTACCCAAAGCATGTGACTTTTTTTCTTTCCTTTAAAGATGTTCACTGCAACAATTTTAAATTTTTGCATTCTCGATATGAAGTTGCAGAACGAAACCATCGCTTATGCAATCGCTCCTTTCTTTAGGTTTCCAAAGGCAAGCAGGTGAGTTGACACGGCACTTCCATTTTCTCCCAGGCTTGTTGCGGTGTCAGGTTTTCGTTGGGACCTCTTCCTCGGGCGTAAGAGAGAAAGCCACTGAAAAGCAACCAAGGGCCGCCAGAGTTGCATGTGGTCAGAGGAATGGGTGCGACTCCTCGAGTTTAAAACTAATTTCGTTCATATATAAAGGGACCCGCTGACTGCCTGCCCCAGGAACAGCGCAAAGGGGCGGAAGGGAGCCTGCGGAGCGAGGCCTCCCGGGCGAGCCAGGCAGCTCCGGGCTGCTCCGCGGAGCGGGAAGAGCGGCGCTGGGGGCGGGAGGACGGCTCGACCCAACGCAACGCAACGCGACGCCCCGCCCCGCCCCGCCCCGGCCCCGCCCCTCCGCGGCCCCGCCCCAGCCCTCCGCGCCCCCGCCCCTCCGCGGCCCCGCCCCGGCCCTCCGCGCCCCGCCCCGCCGCGCCACGATTATAGCCGATGACTCAGGGCGGAGCTCGGCATCCAAGCCGCTCGGCCGCCAACTTCTGTGGATGGGACCAGAAGTTTCTAGCGCGCCAGTTGCTGCCTCCCTTTATCTCCTCCTTCCCCGCTGGCAGCGAGGAGGCTATTTCCAGACTCTTCCACCCCTCGCGGGCCACGTCACCCCCTCCTTTAATTCATAAAGGTGCCCGGCGCCGGCTTCCCGGACACGTCGGCGACGCGCAGGACTCTCGCTCCTCCCGCTGCGCAGAGGCCCGCACCCCGCACCCGCTCCCGCGACCCCGCGGCTCCGGGCCGACCTCGACCCAGCATGAGCGCTGCCACGCACTCGCCCGTGGTGCAGATGGCGTCCAGCAACGGCGCCGGCGACCGCGACCCCCTGCCCCCCGGGTGGGAGATCAAGATCGACCCGCAGACCGGCTGGCCCTTCTTCGTGGACCACAACAGCCGCACCACGACATGGAATGACCCGCGCGTGTCCCCCGAGGGCCCCAAGGTGAGCTGGGCCCGCGCCCGCCTCGATGGCCTGCGCGCCCCGCCGGGCGGGCTGGGCCGGCCTTCGGGGCTGGCGGTCGGGACGGGAGGGCACCGAAGGTCGGCGAAGGCCACGGACGCGCGTTCCTGGGACGCACGCGGCCCCCTCGCCGCCCCCACTTGGGGTCGCCGCCACTTTCTGAGCGCGTCCCGTCCTCGGTCCCGCCCCGGGCTGGCGTCGGCCGAGGGAGTCCCCGAGGAGTGGCCCGGGAAGCGCGACCCGAGCGGCGCGGCGCGGAGCGGCGGAACCAGGTCTCGTCCAAGCGCTCGGTTCGAGGGGCCGGGGCCAGCGGCTGGAGCTGCCGCGTTCCCGGGCCCGGGGAAGCACGGGCCAGCCTGGCCAGCACCCAGGCCCGGGCCGGGCCCGCCGCGGCCTCCTTGCCCGGCCGCGCCCCCCCCCCCCCCCCCCCCCCCCCCCCCCCCCCCCCCCCCCCCCCCCCCCCCCGGCCTCGTGACCGAGACCCCCGGGCTGGGCAGGCGACGCTCGCAGGCAGGCGTGGGGTTCTCAGGGAGGGTTATCTTTTGACTTTACCCTCGGTCCCGAGTAGAGTGACTCGGGCAGGCTGGTGTAAATACATTCTTTTAATTTTTTCTTTTTGTTTGGCACTTAAAATTGTATTCTTGTTTGAAACTACTACTTTCACTAGAAGGAGATTCCAATGTGACTTAAAAACAACAAGGTGCTTTTCTCCTAGTCAGTTTCTAAACTAGCGATCAGAGACTGTCATAGTTGCCGTTTGCCGGGCGACATTGCCTCACACTGGAGGGAAAGAGAATGGTACGTATTTTTAAAGGAATACATTCCCTTCCTTGTTATGGTATTAAATACGGACTTGGGATTTGCTTCCAGCGTACAAAAACTGAAGAGTGATACAGCAAGGAAGAGTATGGAAATTTGAAAAGACAAATTTAGATTCTTCTCATTTAAAAAGTGTAGTTTAAAATATATAGTTGCTATGTTATTAATAATTTCTATAAATTCGAGGTAGTTTTCAAGATAAAAATTGGGGAAAATGATATATCTAAAGAAAAAGCAGCTTACTACTAACAGAAAAAAAAAAAAATAAAAGCAGTGTAAAGCTGGTTTTGGGTGTTTGTGTGTTAGGATGGAACCGAGGGCCTTGCACATGGTAGGCCAGCATTCTGTCTCTCAGCGCTCCTTATGGCTTGCTCTATATGTCCCCCAAAGCTAAGAGAGTGCTCTGTACAGATGTTTAATTTTTTTTTTTTTTGAGTAACAGTCTCACCTAAGTTGTTCAGGCTGAGGTGGAACTTGAAGTCCTCCTGAGGAAGTCCTCCTTCCTCAGCCTCTTGGGTAGCTGGAATTACAGCATGTGCCCCAATACTCAGCCTGATACATTACTTTGAGAATTTAAAAGCTCACCAAAATAAAAATGTTTTATAAACCATTATTTCAGGCAATATAGCTCAGTTATCCAATGTTTACCTAACCTGTGAGGCCTTGTTTGATCCTGTCTCTCTCTCTCTCTCTCTCTCTCTCTGTCACACACACACACACACACACGCGCATTTTAGAAAAAAAAAGGTCTGTATTATTCATCTTCATTTTTATGCACTTTTGGCAGTGCTGTGGATCAAACCTGGGGCCTTGCATGTGCTAAGCAAATACTCTGCCTCTGAGCTACATCTCTAGCCTGCACTATTGTTTTCTTAAAAATGTTATTCCTGTAATCCTAGTACTTGGGAGGCTGAGGCAGGAAGATCTTTGCAAGTTCAAGACCCGCCTGGGCTACAAAGTGAGCTTACGGCTGGCTCACATAGTGAGACCCTGTCTCAAAAAAAAAACTGCAAATGTAGCACAGCATGAAGGCCTTAGGTTCAGTCCCTAGTGCCAGATCCTCCAAAATTATTAATACTCTAGTATCCAAGAGCAAGATATTGTATATTCAGCAGTTTACGTTTACAAGGTATTAATTGTATATTTATTGATGAAAATTAATACAGGAGGCTGTAATTAGCTGGGATGGGCATAATTATATATACCTTTTTGTGTGTCTCTTCAGCCCATTATTACATGGAGTAAAATCTATATTCCTGTAAACCAGCTTCCATACTGCAGATTGCTTGGATGTGGACCTCTCATGTAATATACAGCTCTGTTTTTGAGGTTCCATCCCTATAGATCAGACAGGAAGAATCTTTTGGCACCCTTTGTTGGGAGTGAAGATCAAGTTTGAACATATGCGGTGCCAGGACTTTGTTTTCAATCTGAAACTTACTTAGCAGGTTGTTCTGTATCCACCCTGTGGCTGGATTAGCCTGTGGTTTATAAACTCTTTCAAGGGGAAAGAAAACAGGTTGAGTTGCTATTACTGTTCTCAACAAATAAAATACAAAGTACTAAGCCAGAAATCCTAGGGTTGAAGAGTTGATTTGAAAATTTCAGTCAGAATTTTCTGATTAAAAGGTCCTTCAGGTAGTTTAGCCTTTTTAGCTCACAGATAAAGAAATCCAGAGGGAGGCTGTAACAAGAAGATGGCAGTTTTGAGCGCAATCCAGGCAACTTTGTGATCCTGTCACTGACACACACACACGCACACACACACACACACACACACACACACAAAGAAATACAGAGTTCAAATGTGTTTCTTTTTAAAAATACTTATGGGGCTGGTGAGGTGGTTCAGTGGTCTAAAGCACCTGCTTAGGAAAGCTCAGGCAACTGTAGGGACTGCAGTTCGATCCCCAGCACCACATGCTGTGCCAGCCCCACCACCAGGGCAGGCTGAGCCAGCCATAAAATAAAGAAAGAAACAAACGAACAAGCAAACAAACAAACAAAAAAATAAAAAAAATTTAAAAAAATAAAAATAAAAATACTTATGTATGTGTTTAGTACAGGGTCTTGTTACACAGCTTGGGCTTGTGATCCTCCTTGTCTCAGCCTCCCAAGCACTGGGATTACAGGCATGCCACCACAGCATGTGCAGAACTGGGGATTGAACCTGGGTCCTTGTGCTTGCCAAGCAGGAGCTTAGACTGCTGAGCTATCTTCCCCCCACTGCCCCTCAAGTGTGTTTCTGAAGGACACTGAACTAGCACCAAGAACAAGGAAAGAACTGAGGGATGTCCTAATAAACGGCAGCGTGTCTGCTCAGAGGTTAGAAGTAGCTTCCGATTTCACCAAATTGTGCAGCCTATGATATTTGAATGTCTTTGTGTCTTCTCTGCTTTGGAAATCCTGGGTCTCTGACTGTTGTGCTATGGTTGCTTAGATTTTGGTGACTGCCTGTGATGAACGCAAAAACAGTCTTTCCGAAATTCACTTTGTGAGATTTGTCAACATGGCACCAGAACATAAAAGAGAAACTAACGTTTGGATAGGAGCCAAATCTCTTAAGCTGTGCCTGCTTCACATCTGGGCCTTGTTGTTTAATAATGCTTTGATAATTACAGAACATCTGCATGACTAATGCAGTTTCGCTTACATGAGTTGTACCTTACTTCAGACTACAGTGAGAAATTTTCAGTGTTGTTTTGTAATTACAATTGATTCCTAGTCCATAAGAAGGAAAGGGCTGTTTCAGGTGAGTAGAGCTAAGAGGCCTCCTGAACGTGCCTTCGGAGAGGGAATTCTATCAATCAGTAAAGACCTGAGTATGGAGAGAAAGTTCTCTATTTATTTATTTATTTATTTTTGTGGAACCGGGGATTGAACTCAGGTGCTTGCCAGGCAAGCGTTTATTCTACTGAGCTATCTCTCCAGACCCTAGAAATTTCTCCTTTATTAGAGGACCCAGCTTCAGGATTTTATTGGCCAGTTATGTTGGTAAAGAAAAAATGGCTTTTACAGAGAAGCAAATGACTAGCACTTTGTCTTGAACTCTGTCCTCACAGTGGATCCTCCATGTTCCCCTAAAGTGGCTCAAACAGGTCTTTCATCCCCATTTTTTACAGGGGTCAAGTGAAAACAAGTGTCCACCATCACTGCAGAGGTGGGACAACCAGAGACAAATGTGTTCACTTCACGCGACACTTTCCTAAGAGCTGGACCACCCCAGCTGAAGTCTTTCTAGATTTCAGTTTTCTGTATACTTAGCCTTCCCACTAATCTCCTGACAAGTTTGTACCAGTCTGGGCCCTTTCCATGTGGAGATGTCAGCATTCACTGTGGACTCGGGAGGTGTGCAGCTCCTTGCAGCCTCTGGTTCCCCTCCCTGCGTGCGTAGAGGCTGGTGTTCTGCGGTGCTGGTCTCTTGCCACCTGCCTGAGAGGATGGGCAGACTCTTCTCTCTCACAGAGCAGCGCTGCTCTTGCTTTTTGATGATGCAGCTGCTGTCAAACCTGCTGTGAGAGGCACCATGGCCTCTGAGCCCATTTGGAGGAGTGGGGAGTTGTGATGTATTATGCATGCCTGGGCCCTGGAATCCCTCAAGCTGAGTCTGCTTCACATCCGAGCTATAGGGCTTTGCCCAGCCTCCACTTTCCTTCTTGGGGAAACTCCTGGTGCCTGGGCTTCTGGAGGTGACTCGGCTAGGGATGCTGTGAGGAGAGGGTGGCAGTAGTCCCAGCAAGATCTGTCAGCATAGCCGTGCAAGAATGCCAAGGCGATCAGACCTCCTTCCTACACCCCAGAAGGATGTGAACTAGACCCTTTTCTCTGTGTCTCATCTTGTCCTCTCTGTACTGCCACTGTCACAATTTGAAGATTACACGTGGATACTGTCAGAGATAGAAACACCCTTTCAGAGATATCTCGAGTTGTGATTAGAGAGACCTAGCTATTTTGCTTCAGGATCAGTAAAACCCCCTGAATTTTCTTAAACTGGGATCACTTTGCTATTTGTAGATCGACTACCAACTGTTGTACCCTTTAACACAGTGAAGAAATTGGTAGCCATTCTGTCTTCATTCCAGCAAATAGCAGTTGTGACTGAGCAAACGAAGAGCATGGCTGTGTGCCTTGGGAACCCAGCTCATCCAGCACCTTTATTTTCCTTCTACGGAGCAGCCTGTGTTTAGCTCACATAAAATGGAGGGCATCTCTGACAACAGAATCTCCCCTAAGTTCCCTGCTTAGGGAAGTCGAAGTGTCCTTTCCAAAAGTATCATCCATGCCCAGGAACCATGGCACCCAGGACTGGGAAGGCTTAAATGTTGGAAGTCATCGGGGCTGGTGGTGAATCAGAAAGCTTCATACTACCTAGGAGGCCTTGATTAGCACTGTCCTGATTTCTGGAATGACATATAGTTGCCGTATATAAACCATCCTACATGTTCATTACTTTTATTTTATTGACATTTTAAAATGATGCTCTGATATTTACCATCCAAGTAGGGAACCATAGAGAATCCAAACCTGCTGTTTCTCCTTTGAGTTTTGTTGTTTTAATGTTGCTCTTAATATGGACACTAGAAAAAGGCCCTGCTTATTAAAGAAGCTCAAAATTTCGACTCAGCTGAACTTCTGAGGCCACTCACCAGTTCCCCGTCCTCATTTTGCAGATGCAGAAGTTGATCTCAGCCCTCAGTCTGGTGCTTGTGACACTTTGTGTGATGTGTGGTCTTGTTATTAAGTCTTCATGTATTGCTGTGAAGCTATGTTTGCGGCCTTGGCAGCTTTTCAGGAAGCCAGGCAGTTTGCAAAAGCTTAGCAGAAAGGATTTCTTTAGGAAGAAATGAATGTAATTATTTTGGTCTGTCAACGTTTTGATACATATGTTCCAGATATGGATGTGTGCTTTTACAAAACTTGTCTTTTTAAATCCTCCAGATAGCTTTCTGGGATAGAAGCTATTAAGTTTGTCTCATGAATAAGAAACAAGACTCAAAGAGGGGGTGGGCCTGACCCTTGGTGTAAAAGAGGGCTGTTGAGGCTTTACCCCGTGCAGGGTACAGCAGGAGGGACAGATGCTTGTGCCCTTAGTGAGCCAGGCTGATTCACACTTGCTCTCTTCAGGTGCAGCCTGATAAATAGCCTGAAACACTGGCCCATTTCCCAAAGCTGGGTCTCAACTTGGGAGATGGGTCCCGGCCTTCATCACTTACTCATCTCATCTGAGATTTACTGAGTGCCCACCAGGTTGAGGTCATGGTGTTAAATGCTCCATAGGAGCCTAGGCTGCCTCTTCAATCCCCCTTCTCTCTCTGAAGCACGTCCTCCCGAAAAGCAGGCTGTCCCTGCTCTGGACTCCATCTCACTCTAATTTAAGTCTTCTTTTCTAAGGGTGGCCACTTTCCTAATTTGCCTTGGGCTCACGTCCCTGCTGAGAGTTTCTGGGCAGACAGAGTGGTCTGTGTAGCTCTCTTCCTAGGAGGGCCTGTACACTTGCTTAGTAGAAATCAAACAGACGACTCTATGTGAGCCTGTAAAGGCTGATTAGAGAAAAGCTGCCCCTGTGAAGAAGTGTGGATGGCTGTCTGTGCTGAGGGATGCTTTTGTGGCTGTCTCAGCACTGCAGTATTCATGGGCTCCCAGATGTCCCCAGAGGCCTGTCCTTTTGACTAGTTTCTGAATGGCCTTTGCTGCCCCAGGATGTTGGTATTGATTTTTTAAGTCCCTCCTGATGGGTCTGGAGAAGCTCTGCTTTGTTCCCATTGGTGACGCAGCATCTTGCAGTAGGCCTGCAGGAGGGGCAGGGAGCTGACAGCAGCCAGACGCCGCCCTAATCCATCCCTGCAGGGACAGAAGTTGCAGCAATGGGAAAAGGAGTCTTTCCAATGTTTTGTTTTTGTGGCTGGCAGTAAGATCAGACACATATATACAAAGCTTCCTATTTACTCTCAGTTCAAAAAAGACAGAATCACAGAGTGCTCCCTCCTGTGTCAGGAGCCTGTGAATGTCACAGCTATCCAGGGCTCTCAGTACAGAGCTATGCCCTAGTGAATTGAAGGGGGACTTCTCACGGAAAATTCCTTAGCATCCTGTTGGAGAACAAACATTTCCTATTTCAAAGTAAATTCCTTAGTGCCCACTAAAGTAGAATTACAAAAGTAGGTTTTTTCCTAGTTATTTTCAAAATTCTTGGATGAAAGAATGAATAAATGGTATAAAAAAATGCAAACAGTAGAAAGATAGGAAAGGCACCTTTTTGTGCAGAAGATAAGGCATCCGGTTTGCTGGTTGACTGAACCTATTTGGATCAGTACAGCAGACCCCTCTCAGTGTGAGAACAGGGTCAGAGCTCCTGCTGGATCAAATTGGGTCCTTTCCCTGCAAAGGCCCCAGTGCCGACAGTGACCATGTGTAGGACGCCAGTGCAGTCTCGGTGCTATGGTGACTCAGAATTAAGCAGAGTGTCTTCACTCTTGTTTGCCCTGCCATGGCTGGGCCGATGACTCAGCACAGAGCAGTGGCTCCCTGACCCAGAGCACACTTGAACTGAATGTTCCAAGTCTGAACCTCAGCCCAGCTCAGCCAGGCAAAATGAAATGCTTTCTCTCCTGCCGCGTTGTACCTCAGGAAGATGAAGGGCTTAGAGACATCATTAATCATACATGAATGTTACCACATAGTATATGGGTACCACAGGAAGGGGATAGCAAAAGGGTTGGCATATGCCTGGCCTTAACTGTCAGACAAACCTAGGTTCTAGAAATCTTACATAAGTCACTCTCTCTCGGAGCCTCATTTGTCTCTCCTCTTCAGGGGGCAGTAGTACCTGCTGAGCAGGATTGGGAAACCAAAGGGCAGTGTTGTTTGGGAGGTGTTGAGTCCAAAGTGAACTGATGAGCATGAGCAGTCCTTGCAAATGTTCATAGTCTTTGCTGTAGGGTAAGAGGATATTTGCAGTTAGGCACTTGGCAACTCCACACAATAGACATGGTCTTTTGGCTCTCAGATATACCTGGGGTCTTGTTTCTCAGAAGTAAATCTCTTCTTATTCCCTTTGTACCAGATTTAGTTTATTTCCCCGACTGTGTCCAGATGACCTCCAGAAGGTTGCTGTGGCCTTCCTGTGCTCCTTGTGGGGGCTGTATGCAAAGGAAGGCTGTTGAGCTTTCTGGAACTTCAACCAGCCCTCAGCTCCATGAGCCTATGGGCTCATCAAGGATCTTCCGCCTGAGACAGACTGGCAAAAGTGGCTGTTGTGGGAAGAATGCTTGAAGGAGCTGCTTAGGTGGGGAGAAGAGCACCTCAGGAATTTCCCAAAGGTCTCACTGCTGGTCAGGGAGGATCTCCCTGTGCTCCATGTACTGGTGATGAATTGGAGGATATTTCTTTTGGTGCAATGTATTATGTCTGCTGACACCTAACATACGCTTGCCATCCAACAGATGGAACGTCCATATGACCAGCATGCTCATTTTTTTTGTAAGGGACCTAGCTTTTAGAATGCCGTGAAAACGTAGAAGTGTGAGCGGGGGCATGTCCATTCCTGGTCTCTTTTATTTTTTTTTTTTTAAATTTTTTTTTTTTTAATTTATTTATTTATTTATTTATTTGTTTGCTTGTTGTGTTTGTTTGTTTCTTTATTTATTCATTTTGTGGCTGGCTCAGCCTGCCCTGGTGGTGGCGCTGGCGCAGCATGTGGTGCCGGGGATCGAACTGCAGTCCCTGCAGTTGCCTGAGCCCTCCTAAGCAGGCGCTTTAGACCACTGAACCATCTCGCCGGCCCC
>PVKN010024417.1:0-14488 GCA_004027915.1 Capromys pilorides
TATTCAGTGGTTGCCTCCTTTTTTTCATTCTACTCTAATAAATGATGCAATTATTTTCATATTCTAGAGGAATTTCTAACTGTAACTGTATTTAAATAAAAAGGATAATTTATCAAGGGGGATAGTTCAGTGAATTTAAACTTCATGACATTACTCATAAATAGCTTTGATATAATAGTATTTTGGCGACTTTCATTGCTTAGGTGGGTATCATGATTTTATAACACCCCTGCCATATTTTTTAACCTTCTAGCCATTAACATTAAGTCATTTGCAAATACAGAGTTACAGAGAATTTCAGGATTTTGAAAAATGTTTTCTTACTCATTATGACCTTTTTTTTCACCCCTACCTCAATAATTTAGTCAACAAATACCTACTGCCAATTTGCTCAGTAGCAGTTATTGGGAACAATACTAGACATTCAAAGACAAAATATAGTTGCTGCCTTCAAGAAGCTCTCATAGGAGCAATGGACAAGAGAGGAAAGTCCGGTAGCCAGGGTTAGGGTAGAAGTCGGTCCTGGATGGTGTGGGGGCAGCGAGTCTTCCGAGTGCTAAAGTGAGTGGCAGCTGGACCCAGATCACCTGGATCTGAATCCTGGCTTTGCTTCTCACTGCTTGTAAAGCCTTGGACGAGTTACTTGGCCTTTAAAACCTTTAGAACAGAGTTGGGTACATAATGTTTATCAGGGTCTCTTAGGTAAGGTCATTAGAACAGAGCTGTAGAAATTAAGCAGGTAAAGGGTGTTTGGGGTGGAGCCCCGGAGGGGAAGGAGGGCTAGCTCCTGCAGGAGAAGCTGCAGTAGCAGGCTTGGCAAGGGGGTCCTGGAGCTGCTGAAAAGAGGGGAAGGAGACAGTATCGGGAGGATAAACTGCCGGTGCAAGCGAGAGCTGTGCTGTAGTCCTGTGCGGGTGTGGCGAGGATTTCACACGTTTAGATTTGTATTTTAACAGCATTTGCATGAAAGATAGATTGGAGGGGCAGGAGTAGTCCAGAGGCAGGGAAGTGTGGCAGAGACTGTGGATCAGTTCTGGTTAGAGATGATTGCGGTACTGGCCCTAGCGCCAGGAGAGAAGGGAGTAGGTTTGAGAGCTGTTCAGGAGGTAGGGCTGCTAGGGTTTGGTGACTGAGGAAGTGTGGAATAAGAGCCAAGCAGGAGCTGAGTGCGACTCCCAGGCTGATGGCTGCTTTGGCAGGGGCTGCTGCAGCGGGGAGCACAGGAAAAACAGTTTTGGGTGCAGGCGGGAAAGGACAGTGGGTTTTGTTTTCAATGTTTTGAGGGTGTGGGGTCCTTGAGGTAGCCGCCAGAGCTGCCCCATAGGTGTTTGGCTGTTGAGAAGGTCTGGGGTCGAGAGAGGTCTCAGCTGCAGAAATTAATGTGAGAATTTCATATCAATATGGTATAAAGCCAGCAGAGCGGGTGAGATTATTTAGAGGAGGAATAAAGAGAGAAAAGAATTTAGGATGGATTCCTAGTGATCACTAATTTGAAAGGTGGGAATAGCAAAAAAAAAAAAAAAGAAAGAAAAGAAAAGAAAAACGCCCACAAGAAACAGACTGAAAAGTAATGCCCAGAGAGTAGAAAAAAACAGGAGAAGGGTGTTGTCATAGAAACCAGGGAAGAGAAACTTTCAAGAGTGAAAGAGTGGTCAACCATGTCAAATCCTGCAGAGCTGTTGGGTAGGATGAGGACAGAAAAATGTCCATTGAATTTAGCAACAAAGAAGTCATTATTGATTTTGGCCAGAGAGGCCTGCAGGGGAAGGAAGGAGTGGCGGCCACATTGCAGTGGTCTGTGGGCTGAGAGAATGGGAGGAGCGGAAGTGTGACTCCTCTGTAAAGGGAGTCCAGGCGTGGGGCAGGCGAAAGGGGCCCTGGGGTCACACCTGTCTGTGTCACTGCTGGCATCTTTGTTGCAGAGTGAAAGGCTGTTAGAGCACAGGTATAGAACAGGAGGAGATGAGTTTATTTCCGGGAGAAAATGTACGAAGAGTGCCCGCAGCGTGGGAAGTTCCCCTTCTGACTCTCGCTTTTGTGGTTGGCTTCAACTCTTTCCACTGAGGAATTGCCTTGCTTTTTAATTTACCTAGATACAGGATCATTTGTCATTAATGGTAATCTGGTTTGGAAGTAGTAGTAGTCACAGAAGTGTCCCACAGAAGCAGTCACAGTAATAATCCTTCTTCTGGTGTGATTTGAATCTTACTTGTAGGTTTGTGAGAGGATAGCATTCAAAAATAAGCATTATGAGCATTTTCTGGTTTTGTTCTAGATTTTTTCTTTTTTTCTGCAGATGTTTAAATGCTCATGTATTCCTTCGCTGAAGGAAATAAGACTAATACATGAAACAAATAGGAAGCAATACTGAGCAGTAGTTAACAAGGCATTTAATTTTATGGCAAAGTAAGGGCAGTCTTTAAATTTTTTTTAAAATCTGTCTCTGTGTGTGTGTGTGTGTGTGTGTGTGTGTGTGTGTCTGTCTGTCTGTCTGTCTGTCTGTCTGTCTGTCTGTCTATCTATCTATCTATCTATCATCTGGTTCAGGGTCTCGCTACACAGCTTGGACTTGTAGCGATCCTCCTGTCTCAGCATTGGGATTGCAGGTATGCGCCACCATGCCTGGTTTTGGGGTGACACAGGGCGCCGTGGTTCTGGAGCTGGCATGGGATGTGGTAACAGGATAGAACCTGTGTCCTTGTACTTGCCAAGCAAGCTCTTAGACCACTGAGCTATCTCCCTTGCTCAAGGGCAGTCTTTTTGTTTGTTTGTCTTTTTGAGGGCAATATTTTTTTTTAAGAAGGAGAATATTAATAGGAAGATCTGGTGGTGACATCCTGGAATCCTTGTTGGATACCCTAAATAAATTTGTTTACTTTTTCTTTTCTGTTCTTCCTCCTTCCCTCCATTTCTTCCTTCCTGTCTTTTTCTCTTTCTCTCTTCTTCCATATATAAGACAGAAAATAGTAGTAATAATGTCTTTAAGAAAGTCTTAAGGGGCCGGCGAGATGGTTCAGTGGTCTAGAGCGCCTGCTTGGGAGGGCTCGGGCGACTGCGGGGACTGCAGTTCAATCCCCGGCACCACATGCTGCGCCGGCGCCACCACCGGGGCAGGCTGAGCCAGCCACAAAATGAATAGGTGAGAAAACAAACAAACACAACAAGCAAACAAATAAATAAATAAATAAATAAATAAATAAAATTAAAAAAAAAAAAAAAAAAAAAAAAAAAAAAAAAAAAAAAAAAAAAAAAAAAAAAAAAAAAAAAAAAAAAAAAAAAAAATTAAAAAAAAAAAAAAAAAAAAAAAAAGAAAGTCTTAAGAAGAAAATCTCTAAATAATGAAATGATGGTTAGTACTGCATTTGTTTTTCTGGGTGGGGGAGGGGAAGCAGTGCTAGGGATTGAACCCAGGACCTTGCACTTGCTAGGAACCACTCTCTACACTGAGCTGCCTCCGTGGCTGCCAGCCCATATTTCTGAGTCATTGTCCATTTATTTGTTCACAGTGGGTGATCACTTTATGTGGAGAGACAATTTTTTTCAAAAGCACTTTTAATAGTTTTTCTAGGCTTTTCCATTCTCTGTTGCTGTTTTTACAATATAAAGGAAAGACAAAGGAAGAAGTTTAGGAATTAGATTAGCCGTGGCTGGAGAGTGCTGATACAGAGCTAGAGAACTCTCTTATCATTTTAGGTTGCCCCCCACTGTCCACCATGCGTGTCAGTCGATTTGAAGTGTCTGTGAGCAGGACCCTGACTGGTCTTAAAGGAAAGCTTAAGTAATGCATTTCTTCCTGGGATGATCTCCTGCAGTACTACTGTCAGTTTTTCTCAGAGCCCTGTTGAACTGTCCCAGCTTCTGTGGTGCTTGCTAAGTGTAGGCCTGATGGGCTAATTTACATAGAGGTAGGATTCAGGGAACATTGTGATCTTCTGCTGTGGCCCCAAATATTGTTTCCTAAGGCAGAAGTCCATCTTCAATGCACAAGAGTCAGAGAGACTCTTTAATTAATTTCCAGTGTCTACACCAGATGATTCTTCCAAGACTTAGGGCCACTACAGCCTTCCAACTTGAGCACAGTTGGATTAGAGGCGCAATCTAATGACAGTGTTGTTAGGATGCATGGAATGATGGCGTTGGAAGGGGCCACCCAGTCATCTGTTCCAGCTTCTCTCTGGAGGAAGGGCCCCTTCCATAGCATCAGACAAATTGGGGAGCACCTTCACTGACAGGAAGTGCCTTTCTTTCGAGGTAGCACATATGTAAATGTTAGCAGGTGTGAGAAAATGCAGAACGAGCTGAAATGTCTCTCTGTGCTAACAGACACTCTATGTTCTGCTTGCTTCTGCTTCATTCTCATGAGAGTCCAACTATTTGAATGCCATTTTATGGCTTTTCTACATTCTTCAAGTTAAAAATTTCTATATTTTTAATCACATTTTCCATGTTTTCAGACTTTTCACTCACTGTTCTACCAAATCCTGCCATTGCTTTGAAAAACATGCTTTGCACAAGTTCCAGGGTACAAGACTATTGTGTCTCACTGACTAGACCCTCTTCCTAAGGTACTTACTATAGCCTAATTAGGGGGTAGGTGAAAGAGAAGGCACACACCTATAATCCCAGCACTCGGGAGGCCGAGGCAGGAGGATCACCATGAGTTCAAGACTAGCCTGGGCTACAAACTGCATTAAAGTGCTGCCTGAGCTGCACAGTGAAACCATGTCTCTAAAAGACAAAAGATAACAACAACAACAAAACTTGTGGGCTCTCTCCTTTTTATTAATATTCCCATTTTCTCTCAATCAGTTCAGCCAATTTTTTTTTTTTTTTTAATAAACACACTCCTTGTAGGAGGTGAGTTATATCCCTTGTCAGGAGTTCTTCAATTTGTTAGCTTAAACTGTACATACAGAGAAAGCAGTGTGTGAGGCCTAGGGCAAGTGGCGACAAAGCCATTGGTAGCAATGATAGCCAACGCTTTGCGTACTCCTGTTATGCACAAGGTCCAGATATTCACTCTTTAACCCTCACAGTGGCCACTGAAGTAGAGATGTCATTATTTCCACTTCATAGATGAGGAAACTGGGGCTAGAGCAGTTCAATAACTTGCCCAAGCTCATGCGGCCAGTAAGCCAGGATTTGCATATTTCTCTGAAGCCAGGCTCTTAATATCCTCGTGCCATCTGCCTGCCCTGCTTAAGAAGATTCAGATCAATCAGCACTTGTGATGCTACTATCCGTGGCAGGATATGGATAAAATGATAAAAGGATGCATTTCACAATCTACAAACATGGTTTTCTTTTTATAAGACATATCTTTTGATCTAAATGACAATCCTGTGCTGCAAATATTATTATTCCTATTTTACAGAAAAAAGGCTGAGAGATTAAAATTTTTTCTTCTAAAAATAATCCTTTTGGTGTTCAACTGCACAGTAGGTAACAATAGTTAACAGTAATATATTGTATATTTCCAAATAGCTAGAAGAAACGTTTTTGAACATTCTTACTATAGAGAAGCATTAAATGAATGAAGTAATGGATATGCTAATTACCTTCACTTGCTCATCACACGATGTATATACCTTTACTGAAATACTGCATTGATGGGCCAGCGAGATAGCTCAGTGGTCTAGAGCTCCTGCTCAGGCAAGTGTAGGCAGCCGTTTGATCCCCAGCACCACAAGCCATGCCAGCTCTGCCCTCAGAGCAGGCAGAGGTGGCCAAAGAAAAGGAATACCACGTTGTACTCTACTACCATGTATAGTCATTGTGTGTCAAGAGGAAAGATTGTAGAATCCCACTACTTACAGGTGTCTGTTCTAACTTTTGGGGACATATTTTCCACAGTTGTATATAAAAATTCATATTTCTTTTTTTTCGGTGCAGGGTCTCACTATGCACCTCGGACTTGTAATGATCCTCCTGATTTGTGCCTCCCTAGTGCTGGGATGACAGGTGTGTGCCACCACACCCGGGCTCCATTGCCAGCTCAGTGCAGAGCCAGGGTTTGCTATCTGTAAAAATTCATATTTCTTTTTTTTTTTTAAATAGGCCAATATACTACATGGACTACTTTATAATCTGACTTTTTTACTTAAAAAATATGTTGTGAGCATTTTCAATGGAGTTAAATATTTCCCTATAGTATTGCCTTAGTGGTTATATTGCATTTCATTAAATGGATGGTCCACATAAGCCTGTGTGCTTCTGATTCGGTCTCATGGGAGAAAATAGTAAGGATGTTATACAAAGGGAGAACACCCAATCAGTGATTTTACAGAATATTAGTCATGCAGTTGAGATTCTCAGCACCTTAGTTGATTAGAACTTTATTCTGAGTGAGGGATTCTTGGCTTGACTTTGTTGTATCATTGCCTCTATGTAAGTATTCACCATTATTTTTAAGTGCATTGTGACTTTATTTTTTTACTTTTTTGATACAGGGTCTCACCACATAGTTCAGACTCATAGTGATCCTTCTGTCTCAGCCTCCCCAGTGCTGGGATTACAGGCATGCGCCACCATACCTGGCTTTGGGACGGGACCAGCATGGCATGGGGAATGAAGCTGGGTCCTTGTGCTTGCCAGGCAGGCACCTGTGCTGCTGAGCTATCTCCACAGTCCTCTAAGTGCATTGCAAATGACAATCAGCATTGTGCAAGATGACATCATAGTCCTAAGAGAATTGGGCAGGGCCATCCAGTTTCCGCACTAGGTCTTTCTGGCTTCAAAGTCATGTATGTCTTGTCTTCATTTTTTTAGTCTCAATGCCTTTATTTGAAACAAGTAGTTTCAGTAAGCAAGATCTTACTTTTCTGACTCCAAAGAAAAACAGACAACAGACCTCACTTGATAGCATAGTTGCAATAGTATCAACATCCTCAACTCATTGTGGTTGGGGTAACTTTTTTTTATATATAAATAATTGTTCTTACACAAAATATTACCCCAGGCTACTGTGTCACACCAAAAGAAGTGGTCTCAACTTTGTGTGTGGAGTAGCCTGTTCTCATGTGCAGAAAACTTGGGAGAAACACAAACACAACCCATTCTTTTTTTTTATTTTATTTTATTTTATTTTATTTATTTGTTTGCTTGTTGTGTTTGTTTGTTTCTTTATTTATTTATTTTGTGGCTGGCTCAGCCTGCCCTGGTGGTGGGGCTGTGCAGCATGTGGTGCCAGGGATCGAACCGCAGTCCCTGCAGTTGCCTGAGCTTTCCTAAGCAGGCGCTTTAGACCACTGAACCATCTCGCCGGCCCACAACCCATTCTTTTTAAAAAACTAAATTCAAAGTAGAATTTTCAATTTTCTCGTCTCCTATAATGAAAAGTAGTGCTGGGATCTAGCACCCACATTTATTTTTGTCCTGGCCATTTACAAAACGTCCGCCCCTGACCTGCATCATTAGGGTTATGAATGATAGTTCATTCCCTGGGACACCAGCTAAATTTCCTCCTTCCTCTTCTTTCTGCCTTCATGCTCATGTTCCTTGGGGCAGCTGTTAGCTGAGGGTCTTTTAGAGCCACCATGCTATTTGGCTTCTTCCAAAACTTTGTCCAGACCAAAAGGATCTTCTTCAAACTGTACAGGTCCTTCTCGGCCTCTCTCATGGTCAGAATCAGAAAATTCTTTTTAGGAACAAATCTTTTGACCTTTGTTCTGGCTTCTAGGTCATCACCACAGGTGTTCAGATTTTTACTGGGCCTAAAGGTATTCTGGGCCATATCTTTACCACCTCTCCAGGCTTGGTCATAAACACTGTAAATTTCATCTTCTCCACCTGCAAATCCACTGCCCATACCCTTCAATTGGTTGAAGAGCCTTTGGTCATACTGGACGTCATTTGAAGTCCGAGGATGGGACACACCAAGAGCAATGAGTTCACTGATGCTTTGACGTTTATTTCTCTACAGTTTTGACTTCTTATCCAGAGCTACTTGGAAGGCTTCCAGCCATGCTCTCTCTTTTCACCTGTCATGCAGATTTCTTCTCTCTTGTGTGCCTCCTCATCCTCTTTTTCCACATGGGTTTTGATGCCAGACCTTCTCTCTTTAGCTTTTTGGGCCATTTCTCTAAGTTTCTCTTCATGTGTCACCTTTGCTTTTTGAGCCATCTTCCAGTCCACCTGGACACACATTTCTACAGCTTCACGAGGTTTCTGATCAGCAATGTAGAGAGCTTCGGCCAGTTTGGCAAAATTTTCATTTTTGTGTGTCATTAGAAGTCCTCTTCCATCAGCAGCTAGACAGTTGTCCCATGCAATTGTATAATCTTTTGCATTTCTCCAGTTGGAAATACAAGGAGAAGTCTTCCATTCATTCTTGTTGTTCCTTTACAGTCATCTTCTGACTAGGAGAATGCATGACACGTGCAGGAAAGAAGGTGGTCCCTGTGGAATTTTCTTATTAATCTTGAACCTTGGTGGTCTCATTGCAGCTTTGTGCACTTCTGCCGTTTGAATAACCCTCTGTTTAGCTCCAGAGTTAAAAGCCATTCTCTGCTGGGATGGTGCGTATTGAATGTACTGAGCAGGAGCCAGTTTATCAGTGACTCATACTGGCATGGCTGCACAACCTTCTGTAATACCGATTTCTCCAAGACTACCCTTGTCTTTTCTGTTATGTCTTTAATAGCTTCCTCATCAGCTCTCTGCAGATCTGGATCATCTGCATTCATAACCTCTTTTGCAACCAGGTTGATGTATTTACTATAAATAACCTTGCCTTTCAACTGTCCTTGTCCAACAATTGCATCATATTTAATCTTTCCTTCAGGACCCACCTGAATAGCCAATGCATTTGACATTGTCTTCTCTCACCTCATATCCAGTGGACACTGGACTATGTGGGTCTCTGGAAAAGCACCCCCATCTCCAGAATCCTCTAACAACCAAGGTACTCAACCTTTCCTGTATCTGTGTGGGGGAGGTTCTCTTTGGGAGGAAACCAGTGAGGCCTGCCATGATCTCTGAGACCTTGCTTCTTCTTCAACATTAAGTTGGTGCTGAGATAGCTAAATAGGTGCAGGTAAAAAGCTGACGAGCACCATCTTCTACTTCTTCCAACACAGATTGATGATTTTTTAGGGAACACTTTCTCTGGTCCATCTTAATATCTCTTATATTTCCTGCCTACCAGAAGGACCCAATCTCAAGTGACTTAACTTTAATTTGTATTCACTTAATATGGCAGAGGCAATACCTTCAAACATTTTAATCCATAAACATTGTATCAATAAATTGGATGGGAGGGCCGGCGAGATGGTTCAGTGGTCTAAAGAGCCGGCTTAGGAGGGCTCAGGCAACTGCGGGGACTGCAGTTCGATCCCCGGCACCACATGCTGCGCCAGCGCCACCACCAGGGCAGGCTGAGCCAGCCACAAAATGAATAAATAAAGAATAAATAAAATTTAAAAAATAAATAAATAAAATAAATTTAAAAAAAAAAATTGGATGGGAAAGTAATCAGAAAAAAAAAAAAAAAAAGAAATGAGGCAGTGTGGTCTCTCAGAAAAAATGCTGGGTTTGAGCAAGAAGATGTAGCTATAAAACTTGACCACAAATTCACTGAGACCACTTGAAAACATCAGCTGAAATGTCTAGGTTTCTCTTTTCTTTCTGGAAAAGGTAGGTGTTATGTGAGGTGATTTCTAGCTCCTTTCCAGAAGTGGTATGTGGGGATTCCATAATTTAATACCATTTTAGCTCATCCTTGCTCCATAAAAACAGCAGATTCTGAGTCAGTTTTTCTGAAATTTGGATGTACGTTGGAATCCTCCCAAGGAGCTTTAAAAATAAAACAATACTGATGCTAGGATCCCACTGTAGCGAAATCAGTATAAAAGCGAATTGCAGTATAATCCAGAATTTTTTTAAAAAAAGACAAAGACAATATAAAAACAAGTTCTGTGTGACTCAGTGGTGGTTCATCTGTGGCCGTGTGTCACAGCGGGCTGTTGTGGCATTGAAGGTTCTGAAAGGCTCACCATCCCTGTGGAGTCTGAACGTCTATCTGTACAGCTGAAACCACTGTTTCTCAAACATTCCTCCCTGTCATATTAGTAAAGTGATCAATTCCTGGTCATGCCCCAGGTATTACCATTTCAACCTAAAAAATAAATAGAAAGGTTGAATTCTCTAAGATTGGTCATGCAATTTCGGCACTGTTCACATAGAGATGATTTGCCATACACTGTTGTTCTATCATATGTGTTTGTGTGAGAGTGCACATGCATGTGTGTATGGCCTATAAATCTGTTGGTAAGTTAGATGCAGCTAGAAAGAAACTGAAGACATCAGTTAGCTCTACTGACTGTTGAATATTGCATGTCAATTAAGCATCGTGTAAAAACCAAGTACAGTATTATGATCCACTCATAAGTATTACAAGACTGGCACATCTCCATGCAACAATAGCCATTTCTGGGGCTATTCTATTACCCTGGCATGAATTATAATAAATTGGGATCCCTCTGTACATAATGAACAGTAATATAATTTTGTAGTTATTCTCCTAGTATGATGAAGCAGCAAGCCAAATTGAGTTTCTAGATAAATTTTGACATATGGGTCTTATTCCTAGAGAAAACGAGCTATTGTTGTTTTGGCTTTCTTCCAGAATTCTGTAGAAATCCACATGGTAGCTTTATTGTTGTGTTACAAAGAGGTACTACAAGTATTTTTTCATGAAAAAAGAATAAATCTCTAAGTTCAATTAGTCCTTTGGGGCAGAATTTGGAATTTCTTTTCAGTCTGGCTGCTGTATCCCATGGGAGCTATTGTTTGACCCATGTGGGGCAGTGAACCCCAGGCCACTGTGGGAGCTTCTGGTAATGGTGGAAGAATCAACTAGCCCTCTTCCCCATAGCAGTGAAACACGATGTTAGCATCATTAAAACAAATAAACAATCATCCATAAGAAAGGAGGTTAAGAAGTTGTTGCAGCATCTAAAATCTAGGTTTCCACTTGACATTTATGAGTGGATGTGGTTTAAGGACTAATGTAACACTGATCAGTTAAAAGCTGCTTTCAATGAAATGAAAAGAAACTGAACACATACGTGTAAAAATATCTCAGTTGGCATCACTTTTTATGCTTATAATGTAAACCTGTACTTAAGACTTGGGCCTTTATCTGTACGTACTGCTCAGGGAGATACGGTTCTAGGGTGAAACACCTGTCGGTAGCAGAAAGCTCAACTGTGGGGTCAGTGTGCAGCCAAATTCAGAAGCTTGAAGGGGAAGAACAGCTACCCGAGGGGCCAGTGTTCCAGAAGCAAATTCTACTTGAATTTTCAGTTGACCTAAAAATGCCTAGGTAGGATGGTAAAAAGTGTCAAGTCTAGTGTTCACAGTATAGCGTTGGTGAGGTGATGTCATGAAGAGCAGAAATTTTCCTGCAGGTCTCTAAGTAGTGATGTTTGGGTCTTGGGTTATCCAGTGAACTCTCAGAGGGTCCTAAGTGACATTAATTTAGATCTTCTCTCAGGCTTATGGAGCACCAGCAACTCGACCATTACTCAGTGGCACAATAAAGTGCCGCAGAACTGTGGGTGACTTCTGCGTGGACACAGTGTCTGCCAACCAGGAATACTCATATTTCTGCTCTAAGCACAGAGTAACAACTATCATCTGTGATGGGAAAAATTATCCTCATTCAGCAGTATTGAAATGCCGCGTTTCTCTCCTGTGTAAATTCTTTGTAATAGTCAGGGAAACAATGCAACCTACATTTTGTATTAGTTTCTATGCAAAATGCACTGATGGACTAGAGACCCATTTGGAGAAAGCGTTATTTAAAGGGTTCGACTTGTTTTCTATAAGCAAAAATAGCTGTTTGACAGAGACAGACATGGGAATGGTGGTAACTGAAAGAACAAAGTGAGGCGGTTCCACACCGGGTTTCCTTTGCGTTGTGTCTGTCCTGGCATGTCCTGGCAGCATGACTTTTGTTAAATCCTAATATTTGGGAGAGAAGAAAGCAGTGGCAGTGTTTCTTCAAAAGCACAGCCAGGGCTGGTGAGACTGCTCAGTGGGCTAAAGTGCCTGCTTAGGCAAGTGCTAGGACCAAGGTTGAATCCCTGGCACCACATGCCCTGCCAACCCTGCCCCCAGGGCAGGCTGAGCCAGCCACAGAGTCCAGGTATAATGGTGCATGCCTATAATCCCAGTGCTGGGGAGGCTGAAAACAGGAGGATCACTGTGAGTCCAAGCTGCGTGGTGAGACCCTTTAACAACCAAATACATTTTTTTAAAAAAGCACAGCTGTAGGAACCGATGTCAAAGTTGTCTAGTTTTGCTCTCCTCAACCTAAATGTCACCCATTTGGCACATATTTATTGAGTGCTACTTAGCACCAGGGAAACTCATGAGGGAGAATGCCATTCCTGCCCCTATGGGGTTTACAAGCAAGTCGAGAAGATAAAGATGAATTGTTTTCTTGTTGCTGTGATAAAGGTGGTCTCAGATATTATAATGAAGGAATCTCTGAGCAAGTAAACACCAGTCCCGAGGAAGTAACATTTATCACATCTAAAGGCTGACTGGAAATAGCAGCAGAAGGGTAGCAACGTGACCCAGGTAGCAGGAAGAGCATGCGCCAAGTGCAGTAGGTAGCAGGAAGATTGCTGCTGAAGGAACTCACAGTCTCAAAGGTCACCCTGCCTGGGATAGGTCAGCAAGACAGAGAGGAGGAAGGGACAGAAAGTGGGCAGAGCCTCAGGGGCAGGGCAGGGGTTTTGTCTTTATCTTTCTTTCTTTCTTTCTTTCTTTCTTTCTTTCTTTCTTTCTTTCTTTCTTTCTTTCGTACAGGGGCTATAGGGTCTCACTGCACAGATCGGACTCACAGTGATGCTCCTGTTTTCAGCCTCTCAAGCGCTGGGATTACAGGCTTACATCGCCATGCCCAGTCTCAGTTGCCATCTCATCACACCCAAGGGGCGGGGCTGGTATGGCTGGCTAGGGATTGAGTCCTGGTCCCTGTACCTGCCTAAGCAGGCGCTTTAATCCACTGAGCTATCTGGCTGGCCCTGTCTTTGTATTAAAAGCTGTGGAGAGGTATTGAAGGTAGACTTCGAGGAAGTGATATGTGCAGCCTGAGGCTTTTGAGGAACCGCCTGGTTACAGAGAGCACTAAAGAATAAAGCCCGAGTGGGGTATGATTTTGGAGAGACCAGGTGGAAGCTACCACAGAAATCGTAAGCAGAGAGCTGGTGTGAAGGAAAGAAGGTGGTGGAGGGAGGTGTGGAAAGAGATGTGGAAGCTTCCGGGCATATTTATGGGGTAGAATGGCAGTGATGGTGGCGGGGATGTCCATCTCCAGGCTGTCTCAGGAAGCCACCTTCGTGCTCCAGCCATTGTATCTCAGTCTGGGATTGAGATAATGCTAGCCAGGTAGAGCCCCAAACTCTGCATGTGCTCCCGGAGACTCTGCCTCATGAATAAAAATCAGGTGCTCCTGTGATTTTTATTCATGGAACAATTGTACCTAGAGACAACTCAATAGGAAAACTATTAATAACTGGTGATAATATCATCTCGCTGCTCTGAAATAAACGTTTTTCATTTTCAAAAGTTCTAAGTTCAGTTGCTTTCAATATTTCTGCTCACATGGCCGAGGTACATAAATCAAGATGCAAATATCATAGGCTTCTTATGGCTTATTATAAGGATTGCTATTTTCTTGGAATTATTTTGCTGAATTTGCATATGTAATCCAATGGAATATATTTATTTCCAATGCTTCTGAGAGCTCTTTTCATTTTTTTTTTCCTCTTTTAGAAATGAATTTTGTTTAATAACCTCACGTTCCCAGTCTCTCTGCATCACTGTTGTTATTTGCCCTCAACAGTTCTGTAAGTCTCTTCCAGCTCTCAGGTTTCACAGTTTCCCTTTGGGCCATCTCCCCTGTCTTTCATTGCTTCTCCTCTCCCTGTTGCCCGGTTTTTCTCTTTGTGAACCCGGCAGCTGGCCTGAGAGACGTGCGTGAGGATGCTGAGAGGGTGTGGGTACCGAGGGGAGCCCAGGACCAGACATGGCCAGTCCTTTTCCCTCAATTTCCTGTGTGCATTAACTTCAAGTGCAGTCATTACTCATTTAGCCCTCACATAAAATGCTCTTTGTGGCAATGACAGTTTCCCTCTAGTCTAAGGCAAAATGGCCTATCAGCCTGATGATGTGGGTTTTATAGCAATTGGCAGATTTTATTTGTGTGGGGAGTTTTTATAGTTCTTGGTTACCATTTTTTTAAGTTGCCATTTGGATCAAGAGGGATTTTATTTCTTAACTAGGATTATTTCTTATCAATATTAATTTAGAAGTGTTTTTTTCTGCAAATACCAAATTCATAGAGATGCTACATAGTTAATTTCTTCCTTTTTAACTAGATTATCCCCATATCAACTATTTCCTAAAGCTAGGATAAATGTACTTAAATCAAAATATCCATCTTATAAGTAATATTTCCCCCAAATACAATGAGGCC
>PVKN010024418.1:0-14458 GCA_004027915.1 Capromys pilorides
CCCTATCCCAGTTCTTATTTCCTTTTGAGCAGTCTTTTTCTCTTTAGCAATATCAATGTACATTTTAGATTTTATTTACTGTTCCAGATTCTTATAATTCATTCTTATATGGAGGGTATTGAAATGTTAGACAAGCATATGGCTATAGGTGATAGATGAAATCATATATTTATATAATATAGACATGAGTAAAGCATTTACAGGCAAACCAAATGAAAAGTGCTTATAAGTGAAACATAAAACTAGAGGAAAGGACTTCATGGGACAGGCATATCAGAAAAAGAATTTTTTTTTTGAAATAGAGTTGGTAGTCTGAATGCATTAGTGACATGCTTAAAATGTGGTTCATCATTCTATAAGGGCTAGGCTACTGGTATAGAAGCTTTTTTTTCTTTTTTTGATGTACAGTCTCACTACACAGCTACAGCTCCAACTCATACTGATTCAGCTTCTTCAAGCACTGATATTACAGACATGCACCAACAAGCCCCATTTCGGTGGGGTGGGAATGATGCAGCATGTAATGCCAGAACCCCAGGCCCTGTACTTGCTTAAGCAGGTGCTCAGTCTGCTGAGCTATCTCACTGACTTTAGAAACTTTTTAATAAGGGGAATAAAAGGCATCCACATGGAAAAAAAAAAGTTGCAAGTAGACACCTCGGAAAATTAGTCAATATTTGCATTATAGTTTAGCTCCAAAATAATTTCTCTAATTCTCCTGTGTGTGGAATATGATTTTTTAATTATAAGGATATAGTAACTAGTTTGCTATGAGAAGCAGGGCCTCATTGCAAATGGATCATGGGGTGCAGGACCTAGAAGGCAATATCTTAATCTCTAGATTCTCTCTTCCCATTCTGATTGTTCATTGCCATGAATGAAGAGCTTTTCTTTCTTATCTGATCACAGACCAAAATCAGGGGGACAAAATGAGTTTCTCCTCAATTTGTAAGTGTTAGATATTTTGCTCCAATAATAGGAAAGTGATTGAGACAGTCTATAATCCTAGGCACGTTATATTAATTGAACATAGCATTTCAGTATGTCCAGTTTTGTTTTTTTTTTTTTTTTTTTTTTTTTTTTTTTTTTTTTTTTTTTTTTTTTTTTTTTTTTTTTTTTTTTTTGTGCCACGGAGCTATCTCCCCAGCCCCATTTGTGTCCGTTTTTTTTTTCCTAGACTTTTCCTCTAAGAGTACTGTCTCCCAGCTTTTACAAACATCAGTTTTAAGTATGCTTCTACTTTTATAAGAATGTACATGATGTCATAATCAGAATTTGAGATTTATTTTTCTGGATTCATGTGAATTGCTATGAAAAAGGTTCTCTTTGTACTTGTCCTGTGTCTTTGTTTGTTTGTTACAGTAGAAACCTGGGAAGTATTTGTCACATGGAAATCATCCAATGAATATTAATTAACAGATGTAAAACAATCTCAGTTCGAGAGTCATGATCAGCTGATTTAAATCCTGTTAGTGGGTTACAGTCATAGATGTATAGAGAGAACTATTTTGTAGCCACAGACCTCCACGACTTCCAAGCATGACTACCTGTTTGAAAATAATGCTGGAGGGTAAGGTGAACAAAGGTTTGAATGATTCATTTTCCTCCTAGGAAAGACCTCAAAATAGAATTCCCTGCTGGTGGCAAGGTTACAAGGACCACACCATATACAATGATCTAGAAATACATTTGTTGCTGTGGGACTGTGGGGCTGCTTATCACTTCATCCAAATAATGCACTTGTTTTCTTGCTTCTCAAATTACACTTCCAACCACCTTTTAAAAATAATTGTTATCTTAGGTTTCTAGTAGCATTACTAATTCTAACAATACACCACTGAATACAGAAAAATGTTCCAATGACTTCTCCAAGTTAACATTCTATATGACAAAAAGATAATGAATGCCTGCAGTACAAAGTGGCAGGGCTTAAGTTAAATGTGATCTAGCTTTAAAAAGTGTGTGAAAGAGATGGCTTTGTCAGGGACCCGAAAATACCAAGTATCCACAAATAGATGTGACTAATAGTAGATTTTCAAAAGTATATAATCCAATTGATTCTTGCTCTCTACCGCCTGAAAATGATGAAAGCAAACATCCAGTATAAACATTGATTAAAAAAGGTATTTTAAGCTCAGGTTGTTATGGTTATAACGTGTAAATCAAATCCACTGCCTTATACAAATAGTTGTGTTCTACTTTAGTTCTTTTTTATTGTCTATACACTCTCAGACACATATTTACTTTTCCTGATAGTGAAGACAAAGAACACAGACAAGAACCTTTTCTCTGGCCTGAACATGTTGTCCCTTCGTTTATGTATTCTCTGGAGTAGACACTGCAGTCTAGGCCATGTCTTCATACCTGACTTCAGTTGTCCTTTCCACCAAACTCCTGCAACCAGAACTGTGCCTCTTATGCTCCCTCAACAGGCTATCAAGGGCATGGCAGGTTGGGACCTCAATATGGACAGCATGAGGTATTTATGCTTCCAGCCTAAGGCTCCATTTCCATTTCTTCTCACCACCAGCACTCAAGATTCTACAGCTTTTCTGACATGGAGAACAGGGTTAAACTTCGGAAATGTAAAAACTCCAAGGGCATATAGGCAGTAGAGCGAGTCTTGGGGTGTAAGCCTAGACCTTAAAGTTCTTAATCATTTTGGTTTCTAACGATTTCCCCTTCTTTCATTTTATATAAACAATACTTCATTTATTAATCTGATGTTTATTGAATGACATTTTAGAATTCTCTGGTCTAATTTTGTGCTAAGATTACAATAGTGGTAAGATATTTAACCCTAAAAACTTTCCTAAAAACAGAGTGATGGTAATAATTAGTTCTGCCTTACACAAAGGAAGCTTATAGGTAAAAGCATAGGCAACTCTATACTGTATGCCTCAATTACCTGCAGACAAGGTTTATCTAATACTCTTGTATGTTTTGGAGATTAGGCTCCCTTTGGAGATATTCTGTGGTCATGGTTTTTTTCTAATCACATACCTTTATTTGCCCAACTCTCCCACCAAAGGTTCTTGCTAAGATTTGACATCCTAGATTATATTTAGATTTCTCTCAGCATTTGTGGATTTATTGTTCAATGTTTCAAAGAAATCAAAGAAAGGGACACGGAAATCTAAAGGCTCTTTTTAATTTATTGCTATATATTCCCAAAGAGCTTTTCTGTTTTTGATATTAATTCTTCCCTACAGAAATTCACATAGACATTTGTGACCCTCTTATCCTAGATTACACAGGTTATAATCAAACTATAGAGAATGTTTAACTTTAAAAATATTATTACAAGATAAGTTGCCATTAATAACCCCCAAAATATGCTCCCTCAGTTTGAGTACGTTTAGCCCATCATTCTTGATACTTTCTGAAGCAGTTCTGGAATTGTCTTCCAGAGTGTCTTTCTTTATCCACCGTGGTTATCTCAATGTCCTTACTTGCTTAAAAACATTTGATTTTCATGGTCCTTTGAATTTTGAGAATACTTAGATGTTACACGGTGCCAGATACAGTGGGTAGGTGAATAAAGACACACTTATGTAATGTTAACTAAACATTTAACAAGTGGAACTTTGAATCTATTTTCTTCTGTTCTCCCACACCACATAGATGCTTCAGGTTCCGGACAAAAGTCTCAAACTAATCCAACCTCTAAATCCAAGTTTAGTCAAACATATGACAAAGTTACCCTTATACTCAAAATAGTTTCTGATTCCAAGCTACAAGTCATTCTGAGGCTTAGTATGTTCTAAGGCAAGATTTTGAATTTAGTCTTCCAACTTTTTCAGGCTGAAAGAATAGTCAGAGAAAGAACACAGCAAAGCCAGGGAACAACTCCTATGTTTGAGCAAAGCCGGGGATCTTAGTGTAATGCAAGAAGTGTGACTTAAAGTTTAGCCTGATTTTTTTACATCATGACCTATAGGTGAAATCCTACACAGTTCTGCAGGTGCTCCAGACTTTAGTAGTATGAGTGGGTGGTCACTAAAACATTTTAGCATCATCTTTAATATCCATAAACATTTCTCCTTCAACCCACGTGCACACTTCTTGTATATGTATGGCTGAAAATTTCACTCATATTTTTATGCTATAGATAGTGAAAGATAAGTCTTTCAGCTAAAGCCTCTCGCCAACCCAACAAGATTTCTTACCTACTTAGAGCTGAATTTCTGAGTTGTTACTCCAACACTGACCACAGAAATTCAGCACCATGACTGCCTTTGTCACTGTTTTTTGATTTGAGCCTCAATATTATAGGTTCTTTAAATCAATGTATTCTAGGAATTAATTATGGATTAATTTCTTAGCCTTATACAACCATTAGATCATTTTCGTCTTAATAGTATGTTACCTAAAGTCTTAACAAGTTGCTTAATATCCAAAATGGAATCTATGCTATTAATACCTCTCTTATGGATATTTTGATAAAGAATATAAGCAAATTATTTAGCACAATGACTAATACATATTCAACACTGAATGAAGCAGACTCTGATAATGATGGGCATAATATTGTCATGAACATATTTTCTCTTGAGCAGATAGTGGCAATAAGGTCGATTCATGCTAAATCCTACTTCTATTCTCTTCAACAATGTATTTAAGTAGATTCCATATTTCCCACAGCGAAAATATTCCCATCCTATGCTTACAGAGTGCCAGTGGATTTCTGAATTAACCAAAGATGTTATTTTTGTTCTAAAAAGAGACAGTAAATCTCATAATCTATAACTTGGTGGCAAATCAATTGAAACTGAACTATAAAATCTCCAGGTAAAATGAGGATACTACCATGCTCCAACTAGTTCTGAGGAAAATGAACAAATAATCTCATTTATGTAATGCAAATTGTGTGTGGTGGTGCATGCCTGTAGTCCTAGCACTCAGGAGATGAATGCAGGAGTACTGCTGAAATTTCTATGCCAACCTACGCTACATAGTGAGATCAAGGCCCATCTGAGTTGGATAGCAAGATCCTATCTTAACTTCCCCCACACACACTCCCTAAAATAATGAACTCATATCCTACCCTCGTTTTCTGACTACTATATTATTTTATTTGATATGCAGAGAGAGTATTTATAATCTAAAATTATTGTCTTATCAGCTGGAGCATTTGGTATCAATTGCACCAAGTCCAGCAAGATATGTGGTTTTGTTTATGTTAACACTTCAAAAGCAAACCAGTGATGTGAGAGGTAGGTGAGTGAGTGGCATTTCATTTCAACAAACATTTAGAAATCTTCAGAACTTAAGGCTGTATAGTTTACCAAAAATGGAATTGCGGTGGCTATCTTTGATGGCTATCCCAGCAGTGATATATTATGTTCTTTTGCATTTTTGTTTATTTAGCTTGACAGATGATATTAAAAAGGTGCTTTTGATTAAGTACTTTAATATCTTACGTTTGTATGGTACCTTTCATCCCAAAGGCATAATAAACTATGTTTATACAGCTTTATAAACTTTACTCAGAATAGACCTTTTCTCCACTGTGAGTGATAGAAGCCAGTTGTGACACACATCCCTGTCCCACTGGAGGGGGCAGGGATTTCAGGATGAGATAGGTGCTTCTGGTGCAGAATGTACTGGCATCTTAACTGCTGGACAAGTTCTAGCTTGTCTTGTGCATTTTGTGAAAGCGTTTCCCTAATATTAATTGGTTACTGTTAAACCTACTATTTAGATGGCTTATATGGAGCTGACCCCTTTTTTTGCAGAGAATTGAGGAATTGTCATGAAAGTTTGGTGTATCCTACTTAAAACCATTAACCAATTTTTCTCTGCTAAACTTAAAAACAGAGTAATAATAAATGCTTCACAGGTTATTTACTTAAAACTTTTAAAGGTGATTTTGAGGCTCATATTTCCCATGGTCAGCATGAAGTTAATTCATAGTTTGAAAGTCAAAGGATGGAAAACAATACTACATGTCCCAGCACCTCAGAAAAAAGCAGGGGTAGCAGTCCTGTTTGCAGACAGTCTGAACTTTAAACCAAGATTGATCAAATGAAATAAAAATGGTCATTACATACTGGTCAGGGCAAAAATTCAAGACAAAGAGGTAACACTCATAAATATATATGCACCCAACCGAGGAGCACAAAGATATATAAGCCAATTCTTAATGGACATGAAAAATCTACTATCCAATACTGGGAGACCTTAACACCCCTTTATCCCAAAAAGATAAGTGAAGTAGACAAAAATTAGCAAAGAAGTAGCAGAACTTAGAACTAATGGACTTAGTGGACATATACAGAGTATTCCACCCAACCACTTCTGAATATACATTTTTTCAGCTGCACATGGGATATTTTCTAAAATAGATCACATACTAATCCACAGATCATGCTTAATATAATTATAATTACATTATGATTAATATTATAATTTAATTTTGTTACATATCAGAAAGTGATTTATTTTTTATTTATTTAATTTATTTCGTGGGACCAGGGTTTGAACTCTTGACCTTGGACTTGCCAGGCAGGCACTTGTGTTATGGAACTATCTCCTCAGCCCACTACAAGGTGATTTAAAGTGATAAAAGTTGCCTTGATTATCACTGATAGAATTAAGTGAAGTGAAAAATATTGTACGATTTTATACTGGGGAGTCATGCCTAAAATAATTGTAATGATTTATTTTTGACAATTAATAATCAAAATATAGCTGATTAGTTATAGTAGTGGAATTAAAATCATGGAATTAAAATCTAATGGAATTTAGGGTTTGGCAAGATGGTTCAGCTGTCTACAGTGCCTGCTTAGGAAAATTTAGGCAACTGCAGGGATCATAGCTCAATCCCTGGCACCACATGCTGTGCCAGCCCCACCCCCAGGGCAGGCTGGGCTGGTCATAAAAACAAACAAACAAACAAACAAACAAACAAACAAACAAACACATAAAATCTAATGGAATTTAGGTCCATAAGTTACATATTATGTTCTTGGGTATTGAGGTGGTAGTTGATTTTTGATATTCAATATTAAATCTCTCTCTCTCTCTCTCTCTCTCTCACACACACACACACACACACACGCACACACACACATACAACCTGTAGTTGAATTTGAAAGAATCCTAAATCAGAATTCAGCACACTAATATGATAATTTCTATTTTAGGCTTTGATGAATATTCTAGTCAATCTCTAATCACTCTTCCTTAATTTATTTACTTTGTATGGAATGTAATGGTGGAGAAAGTTAAGATATTGTCACAACAGTGTATAAATGTGTGACTCCCCAGAAGAATTTGATGCAAAAAATTTAAAATATCGTGAAATCAAACATCTCCAAATTTTTCTAGGTCCTAAAATACTCTTTAGTAGTATAAACTTAGCAATGATTTTAACTTTTTCATCTACTATGTTATTGCTTAATACATGCAATCAGACATAAATAGGTTTATGAAGCTTACAGGACTCCTAGAGTCCAGTTTGGAACTTGAAATTACAATTTATTGAGACTGTACCTGTAACACATGAAATTAAATTGAAAAAGACAGCAAAGCCAATATATTATTTTATATAAGCATACACATTTTATTAAAATCTGTATTTCAAGAGAACAAGAACATATGGACTTTTGGTCAAAGCCTCCAATTTTATTTTTATGCATTCAAATTCACAGAAATGGCTGTCATATTTGGGATATACTCTTTGTTTAACTTATAATGATGTTGATTTTCCTCCACTTTTTGTCATTTGTTTTTCAGCAATTAGCAGCATGACTAAGTTCTGAAATCTGTACACTATGACTTTAAATCAAGGGACTACAGCAGAGTTTATAAAGAAGCAAAGAAGCTAAGTATCACCATCTAGAGGGAAAAAAGTTTCACATGCACTGTCCCATTATATTATGACAGGTATAATTTCAGGTGACATGTATGTTTGTCTTGTTCTCAAAGGTCTAACAATCTCCCAAATTGTTCACACTGTTTAGAGACAGTCAACCCCACTTTCTTTGCAGCCTATTTTATTTCTTGGAAAATTGCTTGTGTGAGAAACTCCCCCACATTAAATTGTTATGCATTAAGAAATGTATTATGCCTGTGCCCATGGAAATGGTTCAACCTGCACGCTATGTTCCTTGGGAAAATAAAAACTCAAAAGAAAATGTGTTTTATCAAAATTGACTGGATTAAGACAATTTATCAACCAACTGTCTTTTACTGGAAGCTCTGTGCCGCAAATTGGTCCAATCCAAGATTTTATTCTAGTACCTATTTTGTTGGGAATGTCTGTGTTTGTTAAAATAACTTAGGTTAAAATATTTCATCTAGCTGAACATTTTATAGAGACACTGATCAAAGAGTCTTACATCAATTGTTTTTTTTTTTTTAAAAAGGAAGAAAAGATAGAGAACTTTCTTTTACTGTTCTAATTTTATTTTGCTTTGTGGATAACTTATATAGTTTATGAAAATCATGATTTTTTTTCTTCAGAGGTCAGCCTATGTCACAATCACTTATATAATCTCTTTTCACCAAAAATTGCACCTTACATGTACTAGGAATACAAAAATCTGAAATATAAAACACTTGCTATGACTAAGAAGCATTTTAAAGTGAGTAACAAAGAATATATTCATGCAATGTTGCAGTTTTTAAAAAGAAACATATGGCTATAGCATCTCATAGGTCAAATTCATTGGTTTTAGCATGATTTCCTGGTATCTATGAAAGGACTTCATCATACAACATTAGGATGTCTGATTTCTCATGTCTATTAAGAAGGTACAAGTTATCCTTTGTTGGCAGTGAAAACCTTCTGTGGTCCCTTAGTATTATCTGCTAGTCTCAGCTCCATGACATATTTCTACTTATTGAATAGTCCAGTCATATTATGTTTTGGGGATTGTCTTAGCATAGTTATTTACAGCTCTCTGCGACATGCATTTGCGAACGTTTTCAACTTTTAGAACTTTTTCCATAAAATTTAGGAGTTGAATTGGAGTGACATTCAAAAGAATTTTGAATTTCCCAAGAGTTATCTAAAGATAGAAGAGGGGCGGATGAGATAGCTCAGAGGAATAAGCACCCACCTGGCGAGCCCAAGGACCAACACATGCCATGCAGTTTCAGCCCCAGATGCCCATGTGTGCTTTCTAGGCTATTGAATGACCGGGCATGCTGTCTCACTCCAGATATGGGTGCCCACTGTGCAGCCCTAAAACTGGGCATGGTGGTGCATGCTTGTAGTCCTAACACTAAAGAAGTTAGGGCAGGAAGATTCTCCAAGTGCAAGATCAGTCTGGGGGCTACAAAAGTGAGCACAAGGTCAGCCTGAACTGCATAGTGAAACCCTATCTCAAAAAAAAAAAAAAAAAAAAAAAAAAAAAAAAAAAAAAAAAAAAAAAAAAAAAAGCTAGACGAATCATAGAAGCCTGGATGGTTCAGAAATTTGAGAATACTTTTACTGATACTGTAAGCAAAATTCCAACACACTGTCTTTTTGAATAATGGCACATGCCCTCTGGATCTAACTTAATTGTTATTAGGACTACAATCCATTCTCAAAGTTTTTCATAGGGCTCCAAAACCATGGAAGAATTACACTGATTTTTTGTTGTTGTTGTTTAGCAATTTTTAAAAGTATACACTACATGGTATACATGCTCAATAGTTCAAGAACTTCTTTTATTATACAGTGTTTATGGAGTAATTTGGTTGATTCAAAAGGAGCTAAGAGATCCAAAATAGAAAGCATCCAGTGACCAGAGCATGTGTGGGAGAATTAGTAACTTTGATAAAGATTACACTGGTTTCCTTCTTCAGACAAAATTCTACCACTCAACAAGAATAAGTCTGGAAAATATACCTGACTCAGTAACCTTGAATTACATGAATGTAGATGTACACAGACCTATTGAATTGGTCGCCATAGACTTGCCTTCATCCATGGCTTTCTAACTACTTTGTCTGAGTTTACTTTTCTATTGGTTTCAATTCTCCAGTCAAATAGTAAATGTTTACTTTTCTCCTTTGGCTTAGGACTTTCAACTTCAGTCACACTTCATATAAAGTATAGCTGTTGAAAGAATAAGGCTGCTCTGTAAATCTGTGGTTCAAACAGATTTCCACTTCTTTTTTCATTGTCCTTTTTTTTGTTGTTGTTGTTTTAACCATAAAAGTAGAGGTGGGGAATAGAGTTCACTGTTCTCGAGGTGCTGAGGCATATACTTTGCCTCTCTCTGTAGAACCAACACAGCTGGAATGAATCTCGAGTAATTTTATTGGTAAAGGGGAAACTTGTGTGCCAAAATGTCTGCCTTTTGTCTTATGAAAAGAATGGGAGGAAATGGTGAAAAATATTGATTGGAGTTGTGCTGTTCTTAGGCAAAGTTCAATGTAGAAGGTAATTTTGAAAGTCTGTAGGACTGTTTTCTAATGACTAATCTGAAGTCAGCACTAAGCAATACAACAAATACTGTCATAAAATGTATACTTTTTGTCTAGTGAAATTCTAGATCATTTGTTATACTTTCTGTGTTAATACTATTTTGTACCCTCTTTAAAAAATAATAAAGTGTGCCTCAGATTGTGTACACATATGTGTATGTGTATATGTGTGATCATAAACTATACTCTGAAAAATGTTTCTTAATGTATTTTCTTTTTTCTTGTTATATATATTATGGCCAGCTCAGCCTGCCCAGGGGTGGGGCTGGCACATCATGTGGTGCCAGGGATGGAACTGTAATCCCTGCGGTTGCCTAAGCTTGCTAAGTAGGCGCTTTAGACCGCTGAGCCATCTCACTGGCCCTATATTTTTTATCCCAAAGAAATATTGAACCTCAAAATTAGCCAATATACAGAATAAATTTATAAAATACGAACTTTTCTTCATACACAGGATATTTCTGTACTTCAATGTTTATGTGAATTTTTCTTCACTGCATGTAAGAAAAAAATAATAGAGAAGATTCACAAGGGAATATAAATAAACTTAGATGGACAAATTCTAATTAAAAATTAAATGTCATATACATGAAAGTTTAGAAAAACATATATTTTGATCATAAAATTATAGATTTCACATCTTCCAAACCATCAAATAACATAACTAACTGTATTTTATTTTATTTTATTTTATTTTATTTTTCTTATGAGTGGAATATACTTATTGGGGGAAAGAAAGCTCCTGTCAGAGAAAGGGACAGGGGGGAGGCCCAAGAGAGATGTCCCCAAGAAGCTGTATCTTCCAGGGACTTTTATAGAGGAAAATCACGTGGTGAGGTGAGTTTAAGGGGGTAGAGAACATAGGAATTCACTTAGGTGAACATGAGGTGGGACGAAGCTACGGTCAACCAATGAGATTATCAGCACCATTGCTGAGGTAAAATTGATTAAAATCAGGATCAAATGAGAAGTGAGTCCCATAATTGGCCTGAAAGAATACAGAACAAGTTCTCTTCCTGTTGGGGGTTAGGTTAGTGATTTATTCGGGCTCTTTCAAGGTGATTGATACCGATTTAGAATATCAATCCCTGATGCCCATCCCTAGAGGAGTATGTAGCTGTATTTGTTTCCACTTTCATCTTGAAGTCTGGCCCACAGCTAGGAGTTTCTGTCTCTTCCAAGTTGCAAAGTCAGCTTTCCTAGAGCATCTAGCCCTATCTGACCACCTATATATAATATTTCTATCTAATTTGGCTGCCTACTGTATCTTATTGTAAAAGAGATACATGGAGAAGAAAGGCTTATTTTCAAAAATATGGCCAGGTCTGGGAAATGAATGAATAATGTTCAGATACCTGAAATGCAGGACTAGCAGGAAGCCACAGTTACCATGAAACATGCTGGGTCAAGGATAACAGGCGATTATACTCAAATCCAAAGATACATTGTACATCGTTGATCTCTTTCCTCTGTAGTCCCATAATCTCCTTGAACAGAAGATTTGGGACACCACTGAGTTATAGGATATTACAGTACAGGTTCTTTTATGTCCTGAGTCCTCACTTAGAGAGAAAACTTTCTTTGAGGCTTTCACAGAGAATAAATTGGTTAAGCAATGGCCATGATTCATCCAGGTGGCTGACACTGAGAACAGTTCTACAAAATGCTGTACATGGTTTCAGGGAATTTGTCTGACCTTGTCAGATAGGAAAGTTACATTTTTTTGTTATATAGGTCTTGCTTTAACTTGATCTTAACTATCCAGCAGAAAGTCTAACAGTGAGGTATAAAAAGTAAAGCCATATTAACATACTGAGCTGTAAAAGGCTCAAGTCAAAAGGTTCTGACATTGCCAGTTCTGCTGATAACCCACTACCATTATGGACTGTTGGACTGTATATAGAGCTACTTTCTCTTAGTTCAATGAGAAGAAAGATTTGTACTTGCAGCGTTTAGAAAAGATATCATGTCTGCATCTTGTACTCTGAACAACTACTATGAAAACAACAATATACAATGTATTAATTATTGTAATTGCTCTACTATCCTGTTTTGGAACTGTCTCATTGTTATTTCTTTCTCATTAAAATTAATAAAATTAAAATAAATAAATATAAATATAAAAAAGAAAGAAAGAACATTACAAAAAAGCCAGCCTTCCATAAGTGTCAGAAAAGTCGAGAGATACAACCGCTGTCAGAACCCAGGTGCTCCCTAGGGCAGGAGCAGTAACCTGAGCTAGGTAGAGGTAGCATAGGGAAGGTCACCTAATGTTGCTTTACTCATTGCCTTTATTTGCTCCTGTTGTGGGTTTTATTTCTTACAACCCAAGCAAAAAGCTCAAGATTCTTGTCACATCCCTACCAAATTAGGTTTTCCATGCTCAGGGCTGTAGGCATGAATGTTTCTGAAAATTGGATAGAAGGAGCATTGCCATGGTAGAAAGGCTCACAAGTCAGCTTGAATTTACAGAATAGCTTGGCCCCGGGCCCAAACCGTCAGCTTGGAAGATGCGAGTGAGCAGAAGAGAGCTGAAACCACCTCCTATTGCGTTTTTCAAAATTAAACGGAAATGAAGAAAAGAAGTCCAATACGGTATCACATATATTCTGCATTCCTCACTAAGCTGACATTGTCATATAAATAAATGAGGGTGAAATGCAGTAAATTAAATATTCACACAGTGAAGTGAAAAAAACTGCATGTCACAGTTTATACTACCATGTTTGCATTTCCCTTTATAAAATATTTTGCAGTGAAAAGTAGCTGTCAACTGCACCACTAAAATACGTTAAAAATTCAGTTTAGATTAACATCACAACAAATTGCAATCCACGTTAGAGTTTTTGCTTTTTGTTTCAGTACTGAGAAGTGGACATAGGGCCATCTCACTGAGCTATGTAACCACTGTACATGATTTTAGAGACAGAGGATCTGAGGGACTAAAACACCTAGTGCAATGATTATAGGTGTGCACCACCTTTTCAAATGTTTCCTTTTCAATATTTAATGACAAATGCAGAGACTTAAGAGAATTGAAAGTCAATGACCATTATTAGGAATTTTACTGAAGCCTTAAAAAAATTAAAGTGTAGAAAAGAAAGGGTATCCAATACGCTACTTTTTTGTAATGTGTTATTTAATATTAGACCTTATCCAAGAAAGAAAAGAAGAAACAAATGCTATAGTATAAACAAATCACTAATGTTTTAAAGAAGAAGTGTAAGTACTGGGGAAAAAAGAGACACATTTTAAAAGATCAAGTATAAGAAATGCAATATTCGTGATAAGGAAGTAATTACTTAGAAGTAGGTAGCACTTTGATTCTGTCAGAAGGACTAACAAGAGTCAAGATGTGGGTTTTGGGGTGGTGGGTTAGGACCTTGTGGGCACAGCAGTCAGAAATGAGAATCTGTGGCTTTGGGCTAAATAGAGACAAAGAACGATTCAATCTTAAGGGTGTTTCTGAACAAAACCAAGAAAATGATTAAGCATGGTACTGGGCTCTTCTGCACATGGGACAGGTCCAGATGGAGGGCAAGTTGGTCTCTCTTCCTGGGTATTCTATTCCTAGAAATTAATTTAACTCTCATTTTGCTAAAATTTACAAATAAATTCCATTTATCCTTTCATTCTCTACTCCTATCAGTACTCATTATATATCTAGATGAAAACAAAAAGCAGATATCTTGTATTGCTTTGTAGTTGCATTAGTTTGAATGCATATTGTGAATGTTGTCTTACTTCTTTTGTTTCTTTTTTATCTTTTAAAGACAATACAGAATAATGAAAAATAGAAATAATCCAGAATTTCACTGAGCATAGTAATAGAAGTTCAATATTTTTTGTATTTGTACTGTTGTCTTCAAATTAGTTGTTTAGATTACAACTAATTTACAGATTACAGAATACATTTACAGATTGCCAGGTATATGCATGAAAAATGCGGGGGGATTTAAAAGAAATTAAAAATAAGAAAATAATTAAGCATTGTTTCTTCAATAGACCAGCAGAAATCAGCAGTGTAATAATC
>PVKN010024419.1:0-14454 GCA_004027915.1 Capromys pilorides
GCCTATAAAGAAAGATAAATTCAATGCATTTGTAGGAGGAAAATGGATACACTTGGAAAACAGTAAGTGAAATAAACTAACACACAAGCTTAAATAACATACAGTTTCATTTAAGTAATGAAAAGTACAAATACAAAATCAAAATAAAAAGCTGCTAAAAGGAATCAAAGACATGTTTTGCAAATGGGAAGTACATCATGATACCAATGGTGGGGGAAAGGGACATACAAAGATTTAAAATATATCATCTACATGTATAAAATACTTGCAATGAAAACTGGGTATGGTGGCACACATCTGTATTTCTAGCACTTGGGAAGCTAAGGCAAGAGGACTGCCACAAGTTCAAGGCCAGCCTGGCTACATAGGAGCTCAAGTCCACAATGAACTATATTGCAAGACTTTGTCTCCAAAATACATCAAAAACACACAAAATATGTACCTCTCTACGATAAATGTAAACTTCACAGACTGTAAACTTGTACTAATACAATAAAATTACAAAATAATATAAAATTAGGCTAGGTGATATTTTCCTACAAAACTAAATGTTTAATAAGAAGACTGTACAATACCCAGCAATTTCTTAGTCATATACTTCAGGGAAACAAAAACATATTGAATACCTATTCAAAGTAGCCTTATTCATAATAAGTAAAACCTAGAAACAGCCCAGGTATCCATCGGAAAATGAAAAACTACCATATATGTATTTAACTGCTACAGTTTAGATCTTTATTGTCCCTACGGGCTCACATGTTAAAGATGTACTGCTCAGCTTCTAGTTTTTTAAAGGCAGTGGAAACTCAAGAGAAATGGATGAAGTGGATGTTTTTGGACCCCTGGGAACATGCCCTCAAAGGAGACTGTGAAGTCTTGGAACTTCTTTGTCCCGTTTGCTTCCTACCTGCCATAAAGGCAGCAGCTTCCTCTGCTATACTCTCACCATAGTATATTGCCCAGCCATGGGGCTAAAAAGGCAGGGGCCAACCAATAATGGATTAAATCCTCTAAATCAGAACCAAACTAAATCTTTTCTCTTTAAACATTATCTCAGATATTTTGTAACAGTGATGTAAAGCTTTTTAACATAACCATTTAGGAATACAAAGAAACTAATTAGTGAAGCATACAACTTGAATAATCTCCAGGTTACTATTCCAGGTGAAAAGCTAATCCCAAAACACTGTATGACTCCATTTACACAGTCTTTCCAAAATAACAAAATTTTATAAATGAGTCCAGGAATGAGGGTGGATGAACTTACAAAAGGACAGTATGAGAGATAGTTTTGGAGGCAAAACTATTCAGTGTCTTGACACAAATCTTTATATGTGTGATAAAATTATATAAAAATAGACACACAAGTGGTATAAATAAAAACGGAGACATCTAATTAGTTAAGAAAGTGATCTGTGGGCCGGTGAGATGGTTCAGTGGTCTAAAGCGCCTGCTTAGGAAAGCTCAGGCAACTGCAGGGACTGCGGTTCGATCCCCGGCACCACATGCTGCGCCAGCCCCCAACACCAGGGCAGGCTGAGCCAGCCACAAAATAAATAAAATAAAGAAACAAACAAACACAACAAGCAAACAAATAAATAAATAAAATTAAAAAAAGAAAAAAAAAGTGATCTGTAATATAAATATGCTAATTAATGTACAGTACTATAGTTTTGCAAAATGCAGGATGTTGTCACTGAAGGGAACCAAGGATACAAGGGACTTCTCTAGACTACTTGTAATAATTGTATTTAGTTTACAATTATCTCAATAAAATGTTCAAAGAAGAAAATTTTGTTATTGTTATTTACCTAAGACATCAATGTCCCTGGAGTCTCAGGGTCTTTTAGAGTTTAATTTGAACAGTGTTTCTACTAACGGTAAAGGGCTGAGGAGATAGCTCAGTGGAATAAGCGCTTGCCTAGCAAGCACAAGGGCCTGAGTTCAATCCCCAGTTGTGCAGAAAAAAAAAAAAAGGTAGGTATCTAATAAGGGTAAAAATTACTTACATTTGGGACGTCAATTGCTACCTCCCTCATAGCACTGGGCCTGATGTCATTCATTCCCTGCAAGAAATCATTCAGAGTAATCTTCACCAATGCAGCCACTCTGCTGTCAGGGAGGTCGGGCTGCTTCCTCAGAACTCTTCGCAAGGCACAGAGACCTGCAAAGAAGAAAATAATAAAAGATTTAGCTTTTACTCCATAAATACAAGGTGAATAAAAATAATGAAAAACACAAACTCCTTGCATGCTATTGCACTTAAAATATTTGCGCTTTCAAATATTCAAATACTATAGATGAAGGTGGAAGGATGAATGGGGAAGGATATAGACAGGTGTGGAGGATAAAGACAACTTCTAGTGCTTAGCTTTGGTTAGGGAACTTTACAGACTGAAATTGAATATGAGAAGACAAGCACTTTACAAACATAAAACATACTAAACAGTAACAATAAATAGACTAACGGTTTATTAAAATAATTTATGGAAAGGGCTGGCCAAATAGCTCAGCGGATTAAAGCACCTGCAAGCAGGCTCAGGGGACAGGAGTTCAATCCCCAATCCCTCAGCCTGCTGTGCTGGCCCCGCTCCTGGAG
The DNA here is from genome assembly GCA_004027915.1 of Capromys pilorides. NCBI lineage: Eukaryota > Metazoa > Chordata > Mammalia > Rodentia > Capromyidae > Capromys > Capromys pilorides. Next base: position 2,600 of record PVKN010024419.1, read on the forward strand.
TGTGCTGAAAGGGCAATTGAGACTGGGCGTGGTGACAATCCTAGCTCTTGGGAGGCTGTAAACAGGCTGATCACTAAGAGTCCAAACTAGCAATGAGACCCTGAACACCTTGTATACCCTTCCCTAAAACACAAAAAAATAAAAATTATGCAATGTTTTATAAGAGTACAAATCAATATATTAATATGTCTCTTAATACTACCCCGTTTTGTGAATACATTCAAAGCATAGCCATAAGATTTGTAAGGTATTCAGAGAAATATCCAAAAGGAAGTATTCAGTTGAAAGTTGGAAATATGGTCTTGGAACACAAGAGACAAGAATTCTTTGGACTTAAGTGCACATATGCTTAACAGGAGATCTGACATTAAAAGACAGGAAGAGATTTATAACTGAGGTTCAACAGCAATTAAGATGGAAAAATAAAAGTAGGAGGCTCAATCTTAGGAAAGCTTACCATGTGAAAAACACAGAAAGAAATGATCCTTTGTAAAAGCAGAGGGGCTGGAAATGTGCTTTAAAGGGAGAACACATGCCTAGAATGCAGAAGACCCTGGGTTCTATACCCAGCATAACAGAAAAATAAAGTGAAACTAATTTAGAGCCCTTTGATCTATGATGACCTCTAGTCTAGAGGTGAATAAAGTCCCTGTGTCCTCTTTCTCTTGGGTTACTTTTCAGACAGTATTTCTATCCAATTCACAATGTTGCTCTCCCTTGAAGGATTTTGGTCTCAGAAGTACCCAAAATCCAGTCTGAACATTTGAAACCAGCTAGCTCCCACTGTTTTTAAATTGCTTTTCTCAAAAAAGTATTACACCACAATGAATTATTGCTACATTAAAATTACATTACTTAATCATTTTACTCACTTATGTTTATCTGAACTCAGAAGCACAATACAAGGAATACCAACCCTGCAGTTATTTTTCATTACAAAAAAAAATTTTAATGAACAATACAAAGGGCAAAATTTTTTTTTAAAAAAAGCCTCTGTTATCTAAAATTTGTAAGTCACTCATTTACACCTGAAATACTCATGTTTCTCTGCCTTACAAAATGTTCAAAGACAATTCTTCACCTCTCTCTCACATCTCTGCTTAGCACGAAATCAGAAGCACTGACTGCCTCTGTTAAAGACTAACCTTTGAGGGCTATTTGTGTACAGGGAAGCAATATATGCAAGATTCTGATTCTGAAAGGTCAAGTTCCTCTCTTTATATTACAGTCTTCTTTGAATTTAAATCTCATCTAAGCCCAGTGTATCACTGTAAAAATTTAGGCTCAGTGCAGCAGTGCCAGTACTGTGGCTACTTTTACTTGTATTCTGTCCTTTGACTTTAATCAGCAATATCGTGTCTTCTGCAAGCATTCATGAATTTGACAGCTTATAATTAAACTCACAGACTGTTATGGCTTAGATTTAAGATGTCTTCCAAAGTATCTGAAGTTTACAGGCAAGGCTGTCGAACGTAAATGGATTGGGAGGCTCTAAATGAAACTGAATGTGCAATTCAGAGCTGGGGTCTGATTAACAGATGCAGGTCACTACAGGGTGACCTGAAAGGTGTATTCTTCCCCCCCCCCCCCCCCCCCCGCCACCTTCCTCTCTTCTCAGCTTCCTGGCTCCCACTGATTGAGCAACTTCTCTCTAACATATTCTTCCACCATGCCATTATATCTTGGAGTCAGCTAATCATGGATAAAATTCTTGGACACCATTAGGAAAAATAAATTTTTCCCACTTTAAACTCCAAATGTCAAGCATTCTGTCCCAACAAAGGGAAGGTGACTAACACACATACCTTTAACAATTCCTGACACCAAAATGAATTTATGCCTGCAATGGCTTTTGCTTTTGTCCTTCGAAAACTCATGTTAAAACGTAATCTTCGGTGGGCGAGTAAGATAGCTCAGCAATCTAAAGCGCCTCCTTAGGCAAGCTTAGGCTTCTGTAGGACCTGCCGTTCAATCGCAGGCACCACATGCTGTGCCAGGCCCACCCCAAGGGCAGGCTAAGCCAGCCATAACATAAAGTTTAAAAATAAATAAATAAGTAAAATATAATCTTCAAAGCAACATGTTGGGATGTGGGGCAAATGTGTTTAGGGCCTGACAATCCTCAAGAATAGATCAACACAGGGGGCATAAGTGTCTGCCTCATAAGCAAAAGGTCCTAAGAGTTTGATCCCCAGTACTGGGGAAAAAAAAAAAAAACATATATATAAAGGGCTTTGGGGTCATAGATTCATTCCTCTCTTCTTCTATCACCCATGAAAAAAAATTCCTCTCTACCAGAGAAGCAACATTCTTAGAAACAGAAATACCAGGCCCTCATATGCCAGCATCTTTAGTCTTGGACTGATCAATCTCCAGAACAAACGGAAAAAAATCTCTTTATAAAGGAAATTATATAGCCCGGTGCCCGGTGCGCACTGAGACAGCAATTGAAACTGGGTGTGGTGGTGCGTGCTTGTAATCCCAGCTCTGGAAGGGCTGTAAACAGGCTAATCACTAGAGTGTGATCTAATAGTGAGACCCTGAACACCCTGTAGACCCTTCCCTAAATAACAAGAGGAGGAGTACGGGGAGGGGGAGGGGAGGGGGGAGGGGAAGAAATGGGAGGAGGGGGAAGAGAGGGAGGAAGGGGAGGAAGAAGAAGAAAAACTAAAAAAGATGGAGGGTTGGCCAAATAGCTCAGTGGATTAATTAAAGCACCTGCAAGCAGGCACAGGGGCCAGGGGATCCGGTACCCCCCCACCTGCCATGCTGGCCCCGCCCCTGGGGAGCGCTAAGATGGCAACTGAGACTGGGTGTGGTGGCATACACCTGTAATTCCAGCTCTTAGAAGGCTGCAAACAGGCAGACCCTGAACACCCTGTAGATCCTTCCCTAAAATTAAAAAAAAAAAAAAAAGATGGAGGGAGATTGAATAATAAAAATGTTTGCCTCATTCCAAAAGAAAATATGCAATGAGGGCCGGCAAGATGGTTCAGTGGTCTAAAGCGCCTGCTTAGGAGGGCTCAGGCAACTGCGGGGACTGCAGTTCGATCCCCGGCACCACATGCTGCGCCAGCGCCACCACCAGGGCAGGCTGAGCCAGCCACGAAATGAATAAATAAAGAAACAAACAAACACAACAAGCAAACAAATAAATAAATAAATAAATAAATAAAATGTAAGAAAATATGCAATGAATGAAAAAGACAGCAAGTCCACTAAACTTAAGTATTTCAAAACACTGCCTTAAATATGAATGTATTAAGTATATTAATTAAGTCTGACACCAAATACATTGTATAACCCAAATGTATTTATTTTATTTTATTTTTATAACCCAAATTTGTACTGCTTAAAAAGATATATCTGAAACATAAGAACATAGAAAAATTAAAAATAAGGGAATAGAGAAAACATGTAAGCTTCAAACAAGGCATCCAGTATAATGAAGAAGTCAACCCACAGAAAATATATTTATAAAATTCTAAATAAACAGATGCTTCATAACAAGTCTCATAAATATATAAATTAAGCAGAACTAAAAAGAAATAGACAAATCTATAATTTTATCTGAAAATTTTGCAACTTCCCTTAGCCTTTCCAAAATCTGCTAAGCAAAAAATTGCTCACCTATCTTAACTGTATACATGAAACACAATATCCCAAATAGTAAAATAGCTGGGCTTTCAAGTATACTTGGAACATAAAGCAAAACTAATAAAATGCAGGGACACAAAGCAATTCTTTATATATTTTGAGAATTAAAATAAAAGCTTGTGTTCTGAAGATGTGAGAAAATATAGCAACTGGAGCGATAGCTGAGTGGCGTAAGTGTCTGCCCGGCAAGTGTTAGGACCCAGGTTCGATTGTCAGTACCACATCCATGCCAGCCCTGGACCCTGAGCATTCCATGCAGGTCACTGAAACCAGGTATGGTGGCACATGCCTATAATCCCAGCGTTGGGGAGACTGAAACAGGAGGATCACGCTGTGTGGTGAGACCCTGTACCAAAGAGAAACAGATAGATTGATAGATAGATAGATAGATAGATAGATACATACATACATACATACATACATACATACATACATAGTTATGGATAGATACATACACAGAAAATACAGACATTATCCATGCTAGAAATCAAAAAGTAAGAGGCCAGGGAGACAGCTCCACAGCACGAGTGCCTGCCTGGCAAGTACAAGGTTGGGAGTTCGAACCCTGGTCCCAGAAAAAAAAAAAAAAAAAAAAAAAAAACAACACCTACAAAACCACATTATAAAGGACTGGGGGAATAGCTCAGTAGAATAAGCACTTGCCTGGCAAGCACAAGGACCGGAGTTCAATCCTCGATCCCACAAAGAAAAAGGCAAAAAACAAACCCACATGACAGAAATCAAAAAGTAGATGCTACTAATACAAGGATAAGAGGACAGCAGCAATACCTTATACCACATAATTTGGAAACTTAGAAGCAAACAAATTACAACTATAATTAAAGTTTTTCCCACAGATGGTTTCACTGCTAAATGTCACCAAATTTAAAGAATATAACATGAAGTTTACAAAATTTTCCAGAGGAGAAAAAACAAATAAATAAATAAAACTAATTCTGAACCTGACTTATAGAAAATTACAGACCCATCTCTCTCATAAACTCAAGAGGACATAGTCTGAGAAATTATAAAGTTTACAAAAATATTTTACCTGAACTCTAAAAGTACATCTGTATGTAGGCAAGATCATTGCTTCTTGCTTAATTTAAGAAGCTACAGATCTTCCGGCTCTTCCCACCTGAGCTCCAGTCCTGAACCCATCCATCATCTGATCGGGCACTCGTGCCTGCCGGTTAAGGACATTTGGCCTGCCTCCATCTCTCAGTTCTTCCCGCCTGAGCTCCAGTCCCCAACCAATCCACCATCTGGTCTGGCCCACGCACCTGCCAAGTAAGGACCCTCAGCCCTCCTCAATCTCCCTGCTCTTCTTGCCTGAACTCCAGTCCTGAAACATCCCGTCTGGCCTGCATGTGCCTGCCTGATAAGGACCCTCAGTCCGCGTCCATCCTCGGACTCTTCAATTCCAGAGCTCTGACTCCACCCACAGTCCAGACCCACAGGGCCTCACAGCAGCCAGCAGCCCAAGCTCTGACTCCCAGCCTGGCATGAATGGAGGACAACAAGCTTGATGGATCCAGAACAAACTCCCAGACGCTAACAGCATAACTTCACAAAAGTACAGAGATCACTGCCATACAAAATGATAATGACAAGGAGTAAGATGCAATCACAGGGTCCAAGCCCACCCAAATCAAATACAGGAGACTCTACCATGGAAGAACATGGGAATCATACAGCTGAAAACTCTGAATCTGAGGTAGACAGACAACTACAGAAACATATAGAGCAACTTAGATCAGAGAAAACATCTGAAATAAAAAAAGAAATGCAAGAATTAATAGAATCTGAAGTGGAAAAATAATTGCAGAAACGTATACAGCAAACAAGAACAGAAATAACACCTGAAGAAAAAAAAGACATGTCTAAAACTAATAGCATCTAAAGTAGGGGAATAACTGCAGAAAGGTAAAGAGGAGAACAGAGCAGAAATAATCTCTGAACTAGAGAGAAAAAGGATAACTATAATGAAAGACTTAAGTAATATTAAAGAAGACATTGACAAAAATTAGAGGAGAACAGGAAAATGATGGATTCCCTGACTGAGCAACATAAGAAAGAACTAGATCACATGAAACAGTGACAAAGAGATATAAAAGAAAATAAAATTTCAATCACAAGCTGGCAAAACCATATGAACGAACGTGAAGGCAGAGATTCAGTTTTTAAAGATAAACTCGCAGGTAGTGAAAAGGTAAGAAAGGATCTCTTAAAAACAATCAGGATACAGGAAAAAATATTTCAACATCTGCAAGATGAAGCAAGTATGGACAATGTGAGATTAATAGGAATCAATGAGAAAGGAGTCAATACAAATGATAAGAATATGGACAGAAGTAATAGCAGAAAACTTCCCAAATATGAGAAAATCAGATATTCAGTAACTGAAGCATACAGAATGCCAAATAACATTAACCCGACTAAAAACACATCCAGACATATAATACAGATCCCAGAAATCCAGCAGAAGAGTAACATACTAAAAGCTACTAGAGAAAAGAAACATTAAATTTAAAGGACAACTCATCAGAATAACGGCAGATTTCTCTTCACAAACCATGAAATCAAGAACAGCATGGAGCAGAGTGCTTTAAGTTCTCCATGAAAACAAATTTCAGCCCAGACTACTATACATGGCAAAACTCTCTTTCAAGTATGAAGGAGAAGTGAAATGCTTCCACGACAAAGAACAACTAAAGAATTTTATGACGTCAAAGCCAACACTACACAGTATACTAACAAATATTTTAGAGAGGGACCAAAACGACCCAGATTCAACAAATGAAAACAGAGAGATCTCACCAAAGAGGGAAACCAATTAAACATAGGAGAAAAAGTGGTAAACAGTAGTACACAAAAGTCATGTCAATAATAAGACAATACATTTCAATTATAACCATCAATGAAAATGGACTCCATTCTCCAATTAAAAGAAGTAGACTGGCAGAGCAGATAAGGAAACAAAACTCAACAATATGCTCTATACAAGAAACACACTTAACTCATAAAGAAACTCATACACTAAAAGTGAAAGGATGGAAAACAATACTACATGCTCCAGCACCTCAAAAAAAAGCAGGGGTAGCAATCCTGTTTGCAGACAGTCTAAACTTCAAACCACAATTGATCAAATGTAACAAAGAAGGCCACTACATACTGGTCAAGGGAAAAATTCAAGATGAAGAGGTAACACTCATAAATATGTATGCACACAACACGGCAACAGCAAGTTATATAAGACAAACCTTAATGGACATGAAAAATCTAATATTCAATACTACAATCTTAACAGGAAACCTTAACACCCCACTATATAAAAAGGTTAGGTAAAGCAGGCAAAAAATTAGCAAAGAAGTAGCAGAAATGAAACAGAATTTGGAACTGGACTTAGTGGACATACACAGAGTGCTCCACCAAATCTCTTCAGAATACACATTCTTTTCTGCTGCACATGGGACATTTTCTAGAATAGACCACATATTAGTGCACAGGTCATGTGTAAGTATATGCAAAAAAAACCAGAAATTATCCCATGAATATTATCTGATCACAGTGCAATGAAATTGGAAATAAATGGCCAAAGAAACCATAAGAACTCCAGAAATACATGGAAATTAAACAACACTCTTCTTAGCAACCAGTGAGTTGCAGATGAAGTTAAACAAGAAATTAAACAATTTCTACAATTTAACAAAAATTCAAACACAACCTACCGAAATTTACAAGATGCAACAAAAGCAGGTATTAGAGGGAAATTTATAGCTCTGAATTCACACATTAAGAAAACAGAACAGGAACAAATAAATACTCTCACGCAGCACCTAAACCAACTAGAAACGGAAGAGCAAACGAAACCCAAAGCCCAAACATGGGAAGAAATTATGAGGATAAGAGCCGAGATTAATTAAATTGAGACAAAGAACACAATACAAAAAACTGACGAATCAAAAAGCATGCTTCTTTGAAAGATTAAATAAAATTAATAAGCCCCTAGCTAACCTCACCAAAAAGAGGAAAGAAAGGACTCAAATTCAAGCAATAAGAAAGGAAAGGAGTGAGATCACTACAGGCCCAACAGAGATCATAAATAGCTACTTTGAGAAACTTTACTCTCACAGAATTAACACACAGATGGATCATAAATAGCTACTTTGAGAAACTTTACTCTCACAGAATTAACACACAGATGAAATGGACAGATTCATAGAAAAGTACAAATTACTAAAAGTGAATTAAGAAGATATAAGAATTCTCAAAAACCCAATAACAGTCAATGAAATACGAAATGTAATAAGAAGCCTACCGACAAAGAAAAGTCTGGGACCTGATGGATTCACCACTGAATTCTACAAGACATTTATAGAAGACATAATCCCAATACTCCTCAAACTCTTCAGTGAAATCGAAAAGGAAGCAATCCTTCCAAAATCATTCCTCGAGGCAAGTATTACACTGATACCAAAACCAGAGAGAGATGCAACTAAAAAAGAAAACTACAGGCCAATTTCTCTCATGAACACATATGCAAAAATTCTCAGTAAAATCCTCACCAATAGAATACAACAAATCATCAAGAAGATTATACATCATGACCAGGTAGGATTCATCCCAGGGATGCAAGGATGGTTCAATATATGCAAATCTATAAATGCAATACACTATATCAACAGAACCAAAAGTAAAAATCACATGATCGTCTCAATTGATGCTGAAAAGGCCTTCAACAAAGTCCAACACTCATTTATGCTCAAAGTCCTACAGAAAATTGGAATAGAGGGTCTCTACTTCAACCTGATAAAAGCCATCTATGACAATCCAATAGCTAACTAATACTAAACGGGGAAAAAAAATCAAGTCTTTTACTCTCAAATCTGGTACAAGACAAGGATGTCCTCTATCACCATTCCTATTCAATATAGTTGTGGAATCATTAGCTACAGTCATCAGATAAGAAAGAAAAATAAAAGGAATAAGAAAAGGTAAAGAAGAAGTAAAGCTATCACTATTTGCAGATAACATGATAATCTATTTGGAAGACCCCAAAAATTCCACTGAGAAGCTACTAGAATTAATACACAAATTCAGTAGCATAGCAGAATACAAAGTCAACACACAAAACACAATAGCATTCCTCTACACAGAAAACAAACACACTGAGAGAGAAATTAGAGAAACAGTACCTTTTACGAAAGCACCGAAGAAAATGAAATACTTAGGAATTAACCTAACTAAGGAAGTAAAAGACCTTTTCAGTGCAGACTACACTACCCTGAAAAAAGAGATCCTAGAAGATTTCAGAAACTGGAAAGATATTCCCTGCTCCTGGAGAGGAAGAACCAATGTTGTGAAGATGGCCATACTCCCTAAATTGGTACACAGATGTAATGCAATTCCTATCAAAATACCATCAACGTACCTCACAGACCTGGAGAAATCATTCCTAAAATTTATTTGGAAGCAAAAAAGACCCAGAATTGCAAAGACAATTCTGGACAGCAAAGATAAGGCAGGAGGCATTACAATTCCTGACCTAAAGTTAGACTACAAAGCTACAGTAATAAAATCAGCATGGTATTGCAAAAAAAAAAAAAAAAAAAAATAGACTTGAGGATCAATGGAATAGATTAGAAGATGCAGAAGCAAATACAAACACACTCAGCCAACTTATCTTCGACAAAGGAGCCAAACACGCTCACTGGAAGAAAGATAGCCTCTTGAACAAATGGTGCTGGAAAAGCTGGCTCTCTAGATGGCGAAAACTTAAACTTGACCCAAGTCTATCACCAAGCACTAAAGTCGAAATGGATTAAGGATCTAAATATTAAAAGAGAAAGATTAAATCTCCTGGAAGAGAAAGTGGGAGAAAACCTTGAAGACATCCGACTAGGCTAAAAAGTTCATGGACAAAAATCAAAACGCACGTTTCACCTTGAAAGCATCAAGAAATGGGACCTCCTTCGACTAAGAAGCTTCTGCACATCTAAAGAAATTACCAACAGAGTGAAAAGACGACCCACAAATTTCGAAAAGATTTTAACTCATAAGTGTTCAAAGGTCTTCTATCTAGAATTTATAAAGAACTAAAAACCATTAGTGTCCCAAAATTCAAAGACCCAATCCAGAAATGGGCATCTGAGATGCACACAAACTTCTCAGAGAAAGAAATTCAGCAAGCCTCTAAGTACATGAAGAAATGCTCCATATCACTAGGCATCCGTGAAATGCAAATTAAAACAACACTTAGATACCATCTCACCCCAGAAAGAATGGCTATCATAAAGTCAACCAACAACAAACGTTGGAGAGGCTGTGGGGAAAAGGGAACCCTTCTCCACTGCTGGTGGGAATGCAGATTGGTGCAACCACTACGAAAAGTGATGTGGAGGTTCCTCCAAAAACTAGAACTGGAAATCCCATTCAATCCAACTATCCCCCTACTGGAAATTTTTCCAGAAGAACTGAAAACATCATACCATAGCGATATCTGTGCACCTATGTTTATAGCAGCCCAATTTGTAATAGTCAAATCTTGGAAACAACCAAAATGCCCATCGTTTGAAGAATAGTTGAAAAAGATGTGGTATTTTTATACAATGGGATATTACCCAGCTATAAAGAACGATAAACTGGAAGATTACATATATAAATGGATGTATATCGAATATATACTCATAAGTGAAATAAACCAGACCTACATTTCTAAATATCATATACTCTCCCTAGTATAAGAAATCTAAAGAAGAAATAAAAATGGAAAGGCATAACACAGCTGAATGGAAATCAAAGACTTATGAATTAAACAACAAAATTACTGGAGGCAGAAAAGAGAGGAAACATAGCAGGAGCAAAACCATGCACTTATGTACACAGGATGAATGAGATACTGGTCGTAAGAACCTTCAAAAGGTTTCTCACATTGATGATAACAACATGCAACACTAAAACTACACTTGGAATGCGTGTCATTTTAGACTTTTAGATGTGTACTGCTTCTAATGTAAACTCAGTTACTGTTATACTGTCTCTCAAGTAAATCGTTGGCTAACAAAAAAAATAAAACAGGGTATTAACTGAGACTAGGAGACTAGGCAAAATGCCACAGGATTGACAGGCTACAATTCTGTACATTTAGTAATTACTAAATGTCTGTGTAAAAATGTGTAACTGCTTTTATCACATTCTAAAGAGATTTATTAGAATATCAACGATTGAAGGAAAATATCAATGTCAAGCTAAGTCTAAGACATTTGATATTCAGAAAGACAGTGATGTTAAGCTCAATTTCCTATGTTATAGAGCAACAGTATCCTAAAGCTTCTCTGCTGGAGGGTAGAGAATGGAAGTTAACAGACCAAAAATTGGAGAAAAAGAAGGGCTGCGAGGATAGCCATCATTTTGGCTCTGGCCCTTCAAGGTCAGTGAGGACTCAGGACATAAGAGAACCTGTGCTGTAACATCCTATAACTCAGTGGTTTCCCAAATTTTCTGTTTAAGGAGATTATGGGACCTCAGAGGAAAGGGATAAATGAAGTATAGTTGTCTAGGGAGAGTCACCTACGGAGAAAACATCCTCTCAGGCTTTCACAGAGAGCAAACTGATCAAGCAGTAGCCGTGACCCATCCCGATGGCTCACACTGACAACAGTTCTACAAAGCACTGTATATGGTTCCAAAGTTAATCCTGAGGAGATTTGACGTTGGAAAATACAAAAAATGAAAGTTTTGTTAAACAGGTCGTGCTTTAACTTGCCCTTGATCACTCAGCAGGAAAGCTTAACTATGAGGCATAAAATGCAGAGCTAGATTAGTATGAGCTGTAAGAGGCTTAAATTAACAGCCTTCCACATTGCCAGTTTCACCAGTAACCCATGCAATTATGAAACACTGGAATATGTATACAATTACTTCCTCTTACTTCAAAGAGAAGAAAATTTTTTTCTTTGTTTTGCTTTCTTTCCTTACCAATATCGATTAGAAAATTTATCACGACTACATTCTGTGCTCTGTATAACTACCATAAGAACAACAATATGCAATGTGTCAATTATTACGAATGTACTACTGTGTTTTGAAACTAAAAAATAAATAAATAATTAAAAAAGGAAGAAAGGAAGGAAGGAAGGAAGGAAAAAGAAAGTTTCCCAGGACTTTGCGTTTTCTGCATCCTCAACCCCTATAAT
>PVKN010024420.1:0-14453 GCA_004027915.1 Capromys pilorides
TAGTGCTGATTAAGTTATATTTAGTTACTGAAGATAGTGCATGTCTTTCTTACTCTTTTCTTGTTGCTCGAACAAAATGCCCAACAGCCAAAACTAGGGAAGGAAAGATTCATTTAGCTCAGTTAGTGGAGATTTCAGTCCACACCCAGCTGGCTCCAGGCAGAACGGCACATGGAAGACAGCAGCCATTTATGGTGGCAGAAAATGGCAAAAAGCAAAGGAAGAAGCTGTAGCTGAAGCAACTAGCAAGCCTTTCTCCCCTCTTTACAACTGTATGCTGCTCCATACTGGAGTAGATTATCTGCTCCAGTGCAGGTACAGCACTGACACCTATTATCCAGTTTTGGATCCAGAATTAATCACAAAGGGCTTTCCAGATAGCTCAGTGGATTAAAGCACCTGCTTAGGCAGATGCTGAGACCAGGGTTTGATTCTCAGCAGACCATGCTGGCCCCTTCCCCATTGTGCACTGGACAGTGACTGAGACTGGGCATGGTGGCATGCACTTGTAATCCCAGTGTTTGGGAGGCTGAAGACAGAAGGATCACTACGTGATCTATGTAGTGAGACCCTATAGACCCTGTACTAAATACTTTAAAAAAAAAAAGAATTAATCACAAACTTTAGAAGCTAATCCATGACTGCATCAGGCCATGGAGGACAACTAGACACACACCATAACATTCTGCTCCTCCCTCTTCCCCAAAGACTCATGCACATCCATTTATGCAAAAGGCATTTTAGTCCATCTGTAAGAGTTGCTGAAGTCCTACAGCTTCAGCATTGCTGAAAAGTCCAAGTCCCTGGTCTCCTCCAAGATATAAGCCAAACTCTTACCTGTGAGTCTCCTTATAAATGAAAAGCTAAACACTTTTAACATTCAATAGCACAAGAAAAACTACCATTCCAAAAGTTATAAACAGCAGGACACCAAGCACTGGGAACAAAGCAAGTCCAACTTCAGAAGAGCAAACATTAAGTCCTGTAGTTTCATGTGGAACATCTGAGGTAATCTGTGGCAAATTGTGAACTCCATGTGCCTCCACCTCTGTGGAAACTTCTGCTGGTTGTAGCTCTCATGGCTTCTCTCTTAGGCCTATTTTGCTCCTCCCATGCAGCTTTTCTTAGGTGATCCACATATCTGGCTTTTCCAAACTTCTGGGTTTCCATCCACTGCACATTAGGCTTCTCACTCTCTGCTTCACACAGTGCCCTCTCAGAGACACACTGCCTGGCCTCCATAGCCTTTTATTGAAATCTAGGTGGAAACCTTCTTAACCTCATAACTCTTGCATTCTGTGTGTACCTAAAACCAATACCATGTGGATTATGCCAAGGTCTGCTGTCAGCTGGAGCAGTAGCCAGGTTTTCTTCGCTCTTGGCTGTAGAGATTGAGTGCCTAGATCGCTGATTACTCTGAAGCTCATTCTAAGGAACAAATTCTCTATGCTGCCACCATTCTGGAACATGGTACCCTGCATTTTCTTCTCAAAACAAAGTCCCTCATCCTTACAGTTCTACACTGCAAAGGGCAGAGACCTACTGCCTATTGTGATGCCCTCAGGCCATCCTTTCTACTCTCCTGTTCCTTTTCAGCAATGGAGATTCTCTCAGCTTTATCTTTGTAGTACACAGATTTATTGATGCTTTCTTTCTGGCCAAACTCACAACATTCTAAATCATCCTGCTAGGTTCTTTGCACTTGATTTTAAACATAAATCTGACTAAAAGTCTTCAACAATAGCCACTGCACTGCCTCAACGTTCAGCTGCCTTGAAATTTCTTCTGCCAGATTAACCAGCACACTGCACTTAATCTCAGTCTCAGGCAGTCTGGACATGAGCAAAATTGAGACAAATTGTCTGCCAAGCCATAACACATATCATCCAGAGTCCAACAACCAATGCAGTCCTTCCTCCCAGCAGAAACCTCCCCAGCCTGGTCTTTACAACTAGGATTTCTATTAGCCTTCTGATCTTCTGAGCTCTGACCAGAATCTCCCATACAGAATGGCCAAAGGTATGCCAGCACTTCTCTTGTAGGAAATATCTCTGAACCTTCCCTACCTCTTCCCATAAGCCATTCCCAAAGGCTTGTAATCCACATAGGCAGGTTTAGTCACAGCAATGATCCACTTCTCTGGTTCCAAATTCTGTCTTAGTTACTCTTTTCTTGTTGCTGGGACAAAATACCAAACAGCCAAAATTAGGGAAAGAAAGATTTAGCTCACAGTGAAGGTTTCAGTCGTTTGCTGGCTCCCAGGGAGACTGGCACATGGTAGAGGGCATCTATTCATGGTGGCAGAAAGCAGCAAAGAGCAAAGGGAAAAGCAGCAGCTGCAGCAGCTACCAAACCTCTCTCCCCTCCTCACATCTGTATGCAGATTATCTGCCCTGGGAGGGGGTGTAGCACTCATGCTTTCTAGCTTCCACCACTGGGAAGCTTTGGGCCTTCTCAGCGCAGATCTACGAAACACACCTGTGTGAGATATTGTCATGGGTTCTAGGTCTCTAGCTGGACTCATGTGGGGGGCATTGTTATGGTCTTCAGCTGGATCGCATCACCAGGGGATCCAGGCCCTCAGCAGGAGTCTTGTCTTTAGTGTGTGGAGAAATTTCCTGCACTCTTTGTATAGTATTCTTTGAGTGACCCATTATGAAATAATCATATAAAATGTATGTCCTGGATTGTTTCTTCTCATAAACCCCAAACTGCAATATCAAGGTAATCACATCATTTTATCATATGTATATACGATAACATTTTCATCACAGTGAAGAACGGAAGTGAAAATGGAATCAGAATAAGAAATATTTTTTTCAAGATCATTTTTATTTTTTATTACTTTTAATAAGAAATAATATAATAGTTTCAAAACACATTAGTAGTACATTCACAATAACTGACACATTGCATATTGTTGTCCTCATAGTAGTTATACACAGCACAGGGTGTAGACATGATAAATTTTCTAATCGATATTGATAAGGAAAGAAAAAAAATTTCTTCTCTTTGAACTAAGAAGAAGTAGTTATATACATAGTCCAATGTTTCATAATTGCAGTGGGTTACCGGTGAAACTGGCAATGTTGGAGGCTGTTGATTTAAGCCTCTTATAGCTCATCATACTAATCTAGCTCTGCATTTTATGCCTCATAATTAAGCTTTTCTGCTGGGTGATCAAGGGCAAGATAAAGCAAGACCTGTGTAACAAAACATTCATCTTTTGTATCTTCCAGGGTCAAATCTCCTCAGGATTAACTTTGGAACCACGTACAGTGCTTTGTAGAACTGTTGTCAGTGTCAGCTTTCAGGACGAGTCACAGCCATTGCTTGACCAGTTTGCTCTCTGTGAAAGCCTGAGAGAACGTTTTTTCTCTAGGTAACTCTCCCTAGACACACTATACTTCATTTATCCCTTTCCTCTGAGGTCCCATAATCTCCTTGAACAGAAAATTTGGGAAACCACTGAGTTACAGGATGTTACAGCACAGGTTCTCTTATGTCCTGAGTCCGCACTGACCTTGAAGGGCTAGGGCCAAAATGTTGGCTAGCCCTTCTTTTTCTCCAATTTTTGGTCTGTTAACTTACATTCTCAAACCTCCAGCAGAGAAGCTTCGTGATAGTATTACTCTATAACATAGGTAATTGAGCTTAACATCATTGTCTTTCTGAATATCAAACATCTTAGACTTAGATTGCAATTGGTATTTTCTGTCAATCATTGATATTCTAATAAATCTCTATAGAATGTGATAAAAGCAGTTACACATTTTTACACAGACATTTAGAAATCCAAGGATGTATAAAATTGTAGCCTGTCAAGCCTATGGTATTTTGCCTACTCTCAATTCATACCATTTTTTGTTCTTCTGTTAACCAAAAAGAAATGAAGATGTGAGAGAAATGAGAGTATAGCAGTAACTGAGTTTACATTAGAAGCAGTAACATCTGAAAGACCAGAATGACAGACATTCCAAGCATAGTTTTAGTGTTGCACGTTGCTATACCAGTATCTAATTCATCCTGTGTACATAAGTGCGTGGTTTTGCTCCTGCTATATTTCCTCTCTTTTCTGCTTCCAGTCACTTCGTTGTTTAATCCATAAGTCTTTGATTTCCATTCAGCTGTGTTATGCTTTTCCATTTTTATTTCTTCTTTAGAGTTCTCACACTAAGGAGACTATACGATATTTACACATGTAGGTCTGGTTTATTTCACCTATGAGTATATGTTCAATATACATCCATTTATATGTGAAGGCTTCCAGTTTATCATTCTTTATAGCTGAGTAATAGTCCATTGTATAAAAATACCACATCTTTTTCAACCATTCTTCAAATGATGGGCATTTTGGTTGTTTCCAAGACTTGGCTATTACGAATTGGGCTGTTATAAACATAGGTACACAGATATCACTATGGTATGATGTTTTCAGTTCTTCTGGGAAAATTCTCAGTAGGGGGATAGCTGGATTGAATGGGATTTCCAGTTCTTGTTTTTTAAAGAGTCTCCACACCGCTTTCCATAATGGTTGCACTAATCTACATTCTCGCCAGCAGTGGAGAAGGGTTCCTTTTTCCCCACAGCCTCTCCAACATTTGTTGTTGGTTGATTTCTTTATGATAGTCATTCTTTCTGGAGAGAGATGGTATCTAAGTGTTGTTTTAATTTGCATTTCACGGATGGCTAGCAATGTGGATCATTTCTTCATGTATTTATAGGCTTGCTGAATTTCTCTGAGAAATGTGTGTTCATCTCAGATGCCCATTTCTGGATTGAGTCTTTGAATTTTGGGACCCTAATGGTTTTTAAGTTCTTTATACATTCTAAATAGAAGACTTTTGAATACTTAGTTAAAATCTTTTCAAAATTTGTGGGTTGTCTTTTCACTCTGTTGGTGACTTCTTTTGACGTGCAAAAACTTCGTAGTTGGAGGAGGTCCCATTTGTTGATGCTTTCAAGTGTTAAACGTGCATTTTGATTTTTGTCCATGAACTTTTTGCCTACCCTGATGTCTTCAAGATTTTTTCCTACTTTCTCTTCCACAAGATTTAATGTTTCTCTTTTAATATTTACATCTTTAATCCATTTTGACTTTAGTGCATGGTGATAGACTTGGGTCAAGTTTTAGTTTTTGGCATGTAGAGAGCCAAGAAAGATTAAAAAAAAAAAAAATCATCAGAAAAACGTTAAGAACACAGGGCCAGCGAGATAGCTCAGCAGTCTAAAGCGCCTGCTTAGGCAACTACAGGGACTGCGGTTCAATCCCTGGCACCACATGCTGTGCCAGCCCCATTCCCAGGGCAGGGTGAGCCAGTTATAATACAAATAAATAAATAAAGTTTCTTTAAAAAAAAAGTTAAGAACACAGACAAAATAAAATTCCAACAGAACAAATAAAAGTTTAAAATATACAATATAAGTAAACCAAATTATAGTAGTAAGTAAATACTCAATAATTCAGTTAAAAGGACAGGCACAGCTAGTCTGAAAAAAAAAAAGGAATCCAGTCCATCTACTTATAAGAGGCATATAAAAAATAACACTTCACAGGGGCTGGGGAGATAGCTCCATGGCACAAGTGCCTGCCTAGCAAGTGCAAGGTCTTGAGTTCAATCTCCGGTCCTGCCAATAAATAAATAAATAAATAAATAAAGTAAGTGCCTCACTAGTACACGGAAAAGATGAAAAAATATACAAAGATAAAAACAAATCTTGTTTATGTATATTAATATCACTTTAAACTCAGATTAGATTTGAAAGCAAAATAAAAAATACTGTATTTTGATATAAAGTAAAACTAGCCAAGAAGATACACATTACACTATAATACCTATTGATTTAAGATAAGCAAAGCCTGATAGGCAAGAAAAATTAGGCAATCCACTTTTTCAAAAGTGAATATCCAGGTGTGGAAGAAGATGGCGGAAGGCAAAGCGCTGGATCTGGAAACCCAGCATTCAGATATAACAACGGTGCTCAAGATCTTGCTCCACAAAGGGGACACCTGGTATTTGGTAGACAGTCACTGGTTCAAGCAGTGGAAGAAACATGTTGGCTTTGACCGTTGCGACAAATACCAGATGGGAGATCAAAATGTGTATCCTGGGCCCACTGATAACTCTGGGCTTTTCGAAGGAGCATCTTATTGATGAATTGGGTTACATATTGTTGCCAACTGAGGGCTGGAATAAACTTGTTAGCTGGTACACTTTGATGGAAGGTCAGGAGCCAATAGCATGAAAGATAGTTGAACAGGGTATGTTTATAAAACATTGCAAAGTGGAAGTGTATCTCACAGAATTGAAGCTCTGTGAAAATGGAAACATGAACAATGTTGTAACTCGAAGATTTAGCAAAGCTGACACAATAGATACAACTGAAAAGGAAATAAGAAAAATCTTCAATATTTCAGATGAAAAGGAGACCAGAATGTGGAACAAATACATGAGTAATACATTTGAACCACTGAATAAACCAACCGCACAGCACCATCCAGGATGCTGGCATATACCAAGGACAGGTGTTAGTGATAGAACAGAAAAATGAAGATGGAACATAGCCAAGGGGTCCTTCTGCCCCTCAGTCCTCAGGTGCATCCAATTTTTCAGCTTTACCAAAGATTTCTCCTTCATCTCTATCAAAAAATTATAACAACATTAACAACAGAAATGCGAAAAACTCAAATTATTGCCTCCCATCATATACTGCTTATAAGAACTATGACTATTCAGAACCTGGAAGAAACAATGAACAGCCAGGCCTTTGTGGCCTAAGTAACTTGGGAAATACATGTTTCATAAACTCAGCTATTCAGTGTTTGAGCAATACACCTCCACTTACTGAGTACTTCCTCAATGACAAAGTATCAAGAAGAACTGAATTTTGACAGTCCCTCAGGAATGCGAGGAGAAATAGCTAAATCACATGCTGAACTAATCAAGCAAATGTGGTCTGGGAAGTTCAGCTACGTCACCTCAAGAACATTTAAGACACAGGTAGGACATTTTGCACCTCAGTTCTCTGGCTACCAACTACAAGATTATCAAGAACTACTAGCTTTCCTATTAGATGGGCTGCATGAGGATTTGAATAGAATTAGGGAAAAAACATATATATAATTCAAAGATGCTGAAGGAAAACCAGATAAGGTGGTTGCTGAAAAAGCCTGGGAAAACCATCTAAAAAGAAATGATTCTATCATAGTAGATATATTTCATGGCCTTTTTAAATCAACTTTAGTTTGTCCTGAATGTGCTAAGATCTCAGTAACATTTGATCCTTTTTGTTACTTGACACTTCCATTGCCCATGAAGAAAGAACATACCCTGGAAGTTTATTCAGTTAGAATGGATCCACTTATAAAACCTATGCAGTACAAAGTGGTTGTCCCCAAAATTGGAAATATACTAGATCTTTGTACAGCATTGTCTGGTTTATCAGGAGTACCTGCAGATAAGATGATAGTTACTGACATACACAATCATAGATTTCACAGAATATTTGCTGTGGATAAAAACCTTAGTAGTATTATGGAATGGGATGATAGCTATGTGTTTGAAATTAATATCAATAGGACAGAAGATACAGAACATGTGATTATTCCTGTTTGCCTAAGAGAAAAATTTAGACACTCAAGTTATATGCACCATACTGGTTCTTCACTCTTTGGTCAGCCTTTTCTTATGGCTGTACCATGAAACAATACAGAAGATAAACTTTATAATCTCCTTCTTTTGAGAATGTGCTGCTACGTCAAAATATCTACTGACACTGAAGAAACTGAGGGATCCCTGCATTGCTGTAAGGACCAAAATATTAATGGAAATGGTCCCAATGGCATACACGAAGAAGGCTCACCAAGTGAAATGGAAACAGATGAACCAGATGATCCAGCCAGGATCGAGAACTTCCCTCAGAAAATGAGAATAGTCAATCTGAAGACTCAGTTGGAGGAGATAATGATTCTGAAAATTGATTGTGTACAGAAGAAACTTGCAAGGGCCAACTCACAGAACACAAAAAATGATTGTTTACATTCCAGTTCAACAACTTAGGCAATACTGATATTAACTATGTCAAAGATGATGTCAAGCATATAAGATTCGATGACAGGCAGCTTAGGCTAAATGAAAGATCCTTTCTTGCTTTGGATTGGGATCCTGAATTGAAAAAAAGATACTTTGATGAAAATGCTGCTGAAGATTTTGAAAAACATGAAAGTGTGGAATATAAACCTCCTAAAAAACCTTTTGTGAAATTAAAAGATTGCATTGAACTTTTTACAACTAAAGAAAAGCTAGGTGCTGAAGATCCCTGGTATTGTCCAAATTGTAAAGAACATCAGCAAGCCACAAAGAAATTAGATTTATGGTCCCTCCTCCAGTACTTGTGGTACATCTTAAATGATTTTCTTACAGTCAATACATGAGAGACAAGTTGGATAAGTTAGTTGATTTTCCTATCAATGACTTGGACAAGTCAGAATTCCTAATTAACCCAAATGCAGGTCCCTGCAGCTATAATTTGATTGCTGTTTCCAAACACTATGGAGGGGTGAGAGGAGGACATTATACTGCTTTTGCAAAAAACAAAGATGATAGAATATGGTACTATTTTGATGACAGTAGTGTCTCCACTGCATCTGAAGACCAAATAGTGTCCAAAGCGATATACGTACTCTTCTATCAGAGACAAGACACTTTCAGTGGAACTGGTTTTTTTCCTCTTGACTGAGAAACTAAAAGGTGCGTCAGCTGCCACAGGCATCCCATTAGAAAGTGATGAAGATAGCAATGACAACAACAATGATATAGAAAATGAAAACTGTATGCACACTAATTAACAAAAGTCCTAGAAGCCATAAAAGAGAGACTTTCTTGGTGGTGGTGTCCATGAAAGTGAAGTACCCACCACATTAAAACAAAAGTCTGAGATGGAGAGCTTCAGATAACCAAATGTAAATCTTTTATCAGATTTTAACTTGTGCAGAACTTGAAGTGAAACACAATGAAAACTTTAACAGAAATTGTCTCTTAATACATTTATAGTCTTGTATTTACAAACTAAATATATATATGAAATCACAAATAAATCCCTTTTAAGTAAAAAAAAAAAAGAAAAAAAAGTGAATATCCAGGGCCTGGAGAAATAGCTCAGAAGCATAGGAGTCGACCTGGCAAGTACAAGAGTTCAATTCCCGGCCCCAGACACCTAGGCATGCCATCTTGGCCCTAGATGGGAAGCCCATCATGCAGGAAGAAAAAAAAAAGTAAATATCCAAAACCAACTAGTTGAAGGGCCAGCCAGATAGTTCAGCGGACTAAAGTGCCTACTTAGGCAGAGCGCAGTGGCCAGAGTTTCAATCCTCAGTGTGCTATGCTAGCCCCACCCCTGGGGCGCACTGAGACTGTGACTGAGATGGAATGTGCTGGTGCACACCTATAATCCCAGCACTTGAGAGGCTGAAAACAGGAGAATCACTATGAAACTGTCTTAGTTACCCTTCGCTAGTTGCTGGGATGAACACCTGACACCCAAAATGAAGGAAGGAAAGGTTTATTAGCTCACAGTTACTGGAGATTTCAGTAGATACTCAGCTGGCTCCAAAGCAAAGAGGCACATGGCAGAAAACAACCTTTCATGGTGGGCAAAGAGCAAGAGCAAAGGGAGAGTAGTAGCAGCTTAAGCAGCTAACTTCTCTTCCTTCCATTGAAATACCAATCACCTGCCCCAGAGGAGGGGCAGCATCCACACCCACAATAATCAATTACAAATTCCAGAAGCCACTCCATAACTGCATGAGCCTTTGGGGGACACCTATACACAAACCCTAACAGAGACCAATCTATGCAGTGAGACCCTGTACACCCTGTAGACCCTGTCATAAATACATTTAAAAAACTAGATTATTTCAATATCCTAATTAGTAACCTTGATTTATTGGCTCACCTATAAAACATGGCATATATTAATTAGACAGAATGCATTATTTTCAGATATATTTGAAATATGTATCTGGGGTGAATGACCAAGAGAAATTTTCATCAAATCTGAAAAATTCTGAATTAAAAAGATATATTTATTGACCACAAAGCAATTATGTTTAACATTTATAACAAAATATTAAATTTTTCAATTGTTTTCCAGCCTTTAAATAACATGAGCCAAGGGGCTGGGGAGATAGCTCCATGGCACAAGTGCCTGCCTGGCAAGTACAAGGTCGTGAGTTTGAACCCTGGTCCCACAAAAAAAAAAAAAAAAAAAAAGTAAATAACATGAGCCAAAAGTCATAATGTAAATCTGAAAACACTTAGAAATGGACAACCATAAAAATGAAATTATAAAATATAAAATAAAATTATCTGCCCCAATTGCTCAAAGTATTGGCAACTGACAGATGACCTGTGCTCAGCTTGCTAAGGTCTTGCCATATCCCAGGCAGAGGCCACATCCAATATTAACTGATACAGGTACACAAAGAGTGATTGAAAAATAACAAATATGTCTGGCTCTTCAAAGTCAAAACAACCAAGAAAGGTAAATATTTTGAATAAACTGAGGACATTGAGACAGCCAGGGCAGCACGAGTAAAGACATTCACAAAAAGACTTTCAGAACTGCTTCAGAAAGTGGCAAGAATGACGATGACACAAGTGTGGTTGAGGGC
Organism: Capromys pilorides; assembly: GCA_004027915.1. NCBI lineage: Eukaryota > Metazoa > Chordata > Mammalia > Rodentia > Capromyidae > Capromys > Capromys pilorides. The sequence goes on from PVKN010024420.1 coordinate 10,673, forward strand.
AAGTGGAGGCTCTGATCAGCCCATATTGTTCTCTGTAGGGTTGAGGTCTTCGTTGACAAACAAGCTCATCCCAATTCGGCTTTTCCCTCAATCCAGTTTCCCTCATTCCCCAAAGGTGTAGGGAGACATTTCCCCAATAAATTTCCAGAGTCTGCCTGTCTTTAAAGCATTCCTTTACAAAGGAGCACATTGAAAAAGCTACAACAGTGATATCAACAAGAGACGGCATCATCTTAAAAGACTGTAGCGGTGAAACTGGACAGAAGTGGGTGAATTCTAGAAATTAGAAAATGATACTAAATGATCCACAAAACTACATAATGAGACATAATGAACTGCAAATCATGAAAGCAAGCCTGAAATCTCTGTACTCCTGTCTCTGTGATTAATTACATTGCAGATGGTAAATTCTCCATCATTTTAGGGCCCAACATAAGTATAGCATAGAAAAATCTTCTCTTACCCTGTATACAAGCTAACCAGCAGGCAGAGAAAATGCATCATAAAGTAAATATTTTGTTATTTAACTCCACAAAAAAGGCCAATAAAAATGGGGTACACTTGAACCTTGCTGAACTAATGAGAATGGTACAGAATCAAATAAAAATTAGCACATTACTAGATTTGTTCAAAATAAAGCTAATTCAAAATCTACTGGGAAATTTGGATGCAATGTACCATGTCGCCACATTGAAAAATGCCCATTTTGGGTACAAACAGAGATAGTTCAAATTCAAACAAATTATATAGATATGAATTCTACCATGAATGAATTTATTTGTTCTGCATTATCTGATTATAATTGTCTACTGATTTTACTGTTGGCTTAATTGCAAATTAAGTATAGTTAGTTTAGTCACACATAATTTAAAGTGAACCATTTGGCTTGGCACAGTTCACACTGAGGTGATACACGTATCAATACTAGGTGGGAATCTCTAACTTATACAATGAACAATAAACATGTACATGTTGCAGTTTAACTGTGAATTATCTTCATTTCTACTGCTACCATCCCCCTAAAAAAGGTGATTCTGAGTTTTTCCCACTGGAGAATGAAAAAGTATGGGTGACTACAGAGCATTTTCTCCTGCCTCAGGTGGCCTTATACCTATATAAACACATAACTACATATTTATAGCTTCATTTATTAAAAATATTTGATGAAATACAAATTTATAAACATGTTCTGTTAATATATTACATATAGTTTAAACATAATATTGAATATAGCACATTTAAATTTATAAATTATTAATTTGCTATATTTAACACTAACAGTAAAGGCACTATATTAAATATAATATGTATTTAATTTTTAAGTAAGAATAAATATTATATATATATATATATAAGCTAAAATATAGCATCACTGACTTGGTAGAAGTAACTATACAGAATAACAGACTTTGTTGGCCTATTTCTGTCTACTCAAATAAAAAATAAGAGCCCCAACTCTGTTTCATAGATCAGAAATCAACGTACAGACAGAGCTGAAGCCATTCACAGCAAGTTTCCAAACAAACCAGTACAGTTTCATATCGCAATGTGTTTCTATATTATGCCTCAATGTTATACATACTTTCGTCTTCCGAACAAGTAATAGAAAAAAGTCAAGGAAAAGATATGCAAGAATGGAAAATGAAACAAGACAAAAAAACATGGGGGATTGAAATAAAAGTATACTGCAGCAAATGTAACAGTAAAGCATACAGTAAAATTATGTGAAGTTCTGCTTAAATCCATAAATATATATATATATATATATATATATATATATATATATATATATATATGGGAAAACAAAACCGTAAATTCTCATATGTTTTATTTTCTCACTACTCAAAGTTAAAAGAGGGAAAATTTATCTGAAGAGGTTTCAGTCCACAGTCACCTGGCTCCAAGGCAAGATGGCACAGCAGAGGCGTGTGGCGGAGGAGAAACAGTCCATGGCAAGGCAGGTAGCAGGCAATAAAGCCACAAGCAGCAAGCAACAAGCCTCACTTCCCCTTTCATCCCATTCAGGCTACAAGCTTACTGGTTGATGCCACACCCATACCTGGGGGGGGGGGGGGGACACGACTCCCCATTTTCCAAATCAGAACTATGCTAAACCAATCAGTGGACTAATTTAGTTATCACGCAACCTTAATCCATATTCATACACCCTACATCCAGCCACCTTCAAAAATCCCCACTTATGAGTCCATGAGGCTTTGAGGAAATATTTAGATACAAGCCAAAACACTATATAATAATGGTGAGAAAGAAAAAATAAAGACTACAAGGCACATGTTTCCATCTCCAAGGGATATCATTCTAAACTCAAATGACCATATTACTTCAATATAGACATTTCACACTCTTCTGGTTTTGGTGCTATAGGCTAAACCCAAAACCTCACATGGTAAATAAATGTTTTACCACTGTGCTACACCTCCAGGCCCACACATTTCATTCTGTAATGAGTTTCACAAAGAATATTTTACATGAAATCTTCAGTTACAATCAGCCTCATATACAATTAACAACACATAGAATATTTTAATAAAATTTAATAAAATTTTTAACATAACTTTTATTTAGATATTTTTTACTAAGGTATTATTTACTAAGGTATTAATCATACCTTCTACTGAGAGCCAAATTAGCAAATCAATGAAAAGGACATACATTTGTCAGAAACATATAAACCACTTTCCAAAAGTTTCTTCAATATAACTTTAAACATAAAAGTGCAAACAACATGAAGATAACCCTAAATAGCATAGAATGATGAAAATAAAGATTTAAAGACTGGCCGAGTGTTTCTATTCCTCTTAAATATGAACAATTTGTTCCTCTATATAAACACACAACTGATACTAATCAAAGTAAGATGAAAGGAGTAAGCCAGGCCAAGGAAGAAAGGAGTAGGATAGGCCCTACACACCAACCAGAAGCAGAGGCAGAGGCAGTCACAGATTAATACAAAGAAGGATCACAAATGCAAGTGCAGCTTGGTCAAATGGCAACTTAGCAAGACTCTGTCTCAAAATTTAAAAAGGATATAGCTTGCTGTTAAGGTCCTGGATCCAATGCTCAGTGAGTGATTAGGGGAAGAAAAGACAAACAGAACTCATGTACTACAGAGAATCCCATGCTATTTTAAGAGAACAGCCATCCATCATGACAAGTTGCTCAAATTTGTTTTGTTTTGTTTTGTTTCTTTCAACAATTCCCTTTTTTTTTCTTTTCTTTCCTTTCTTTTCTTCCTATCAGAAATCAAACTGAGGACCTTATGCTTGCCAGGCAAGAGCTGTGCCACTGAGCTATATTCCTAGCCCAATTATTATTTTTTCAATAGTTACTTGAGGAAAATGTACATTCTACTACTATTGGTTTGAATAGTCTAAGCACATCGACAGTATCTGGATATTCTGTTCAAGTGTTCTAGTTTCTTAATAAGCTTTCATCTAGTCTGTCTATATTTACAGGATAGTAGGAAAGTCTCCAACTCTTAGCATAGAACTATCTCTCCTTTCAGTTCTGTCAGTATTTGTTTTTATTTTAGGGGGAATCTATATTTTGGTGTGTATACATTGATAATTGCTAATCAATATATAAGTACCTCATTTGTCCCTTTCAGTGTTGAACCAGCATGGTGATATATGCCTGCAATCCCAGCATCCAGAAGGCTGAGACAGGTAGACAGCCACAAATTCCAGGCCAGCCTGGGATACACAGTGAGTTCAAGGCTAGCGTGAATTACAGAGTGACACTCTGTCTTTAACAAAAAAAA
>PVKN010024421.1:0-14450 GCA_004027915.1 Capromys pilorides
GGTCTTGAGTCCTAAGTCGACTGATTGGTTAGATGAGATAAGCTGAAGTGCTTTCTTCCGCGAGTGGTGTTGATTGGTCCTCACGGGGGGTTACCGGGGAACCTCCCCACGAGGGAGTGGGGAGAAACCTTGATAAGTAAGTTTGGGGTAAGAAACAGTTTTTGTTTTCAGAAGATTCTCATTGCCGCACTAGAGTTGCTCCCCAAACTTGATATATTCTGCTTTCTTAGCTAAACAAGATTAGGGAAGGTTTGTGTTCCAGTAGCCTTGGGAACTGTCATAGGCTAAAGAAAAGGGATTTCAGTCCCTAGGAAGGGTCGCTCTCCCAGAAGTAGCTACTGCTTCTCAGGAGACCATAGTATTTCTAGAGCAAGCTTTGCTTTCACCAAAACCAAGGAAGAGACAGAAGGAGCCCCTGCTCAGGACCTAAGAATGCTGTGAGCAGAAGATGGGATCAAGAACCAGCAGCAGCGCAGGATCCGGGTCTGGAGACCCCTCGGAGGGTTTGTCCCGTAGAGGGGCTGGCCAGCGTCGGAGCGAGGAAGAGGAAGAGGAGGATGAAGATGTGGATCTGGCCCAGGTACTGGCCTATCTCCTTCGCAGGTAACTTACCCTTTGGTGTGACTCCACAAGGTGTCACCACAGCCCCTGATTTAAAATTCAGGCAGGAAAATTACAGGAATAGAATTAGTGCAAATGGCTGTCTGTCTGAACATAGCCTTTCCCCGCTGGGCACCCAGGGCATTCAGGTCCATATTCAGTTAAGAGTAGGCTGCTCAGGGGAGCCTCTTTGGCTATAACTACACAAATGTAATCTATTTTTCAGGTAAGTAGAAGAAAAAAGGGCACCTGGTGGAAAAGGAGTGATGTGATGGGTAAAGAGTTGAGAGGGTGAAGCACTTGACATGTGATATGAGGCCATGTAAACTTATTTCCTCGTACAAGTTAAAATTGACCCAACTGTAACCCTCTACTTGAAGAAAGAATGCCTTGAAGGGAGTGACCACCAGAGGAATTGATTTCAGAAGGGTGCAGCTGGTTTAGTTTCTTCGTTTATAGCTCTTTGGCGAGAAGATAAGCTTGAGAATCCCTACAGATTTTTCCAATGCTGGATTCTTCCAGTAGAGGTTCAGAAGGAGATGCCCAGAATTTTTAGATTGCTGGGAAATCAGTTTAACAACATGCCCACCTCCACAGGCATGTTGGGATTCTCTGTTCTTGCTCTGAAAGTACAGAATGGTTTCTGACCATATCTTATGGGAGGTTGAAATTAAAACCCCAGTCTACTTCAGCTTCAGGCTGAAAGTGAATGCTAAGTGGTCTTAAGAGCCAGTTAATCATTGACTCTGGATTTGCTTGGTTGGGGGAAGAGGTCCCTCTGTAACGGGGGGTCTCTCCACAGAGGCCAAGTGAGGTTGGTGCAGGGAGGAGGTGCAGCAAATTTACAACTCATCCAGGCCCTCTCGGACTCGGAGGAAGAGCATGACAGTGCCTGGGATGGCTGTCTTGGAGATCGGTACAACCCACCTGGTAAGAAAAAATATTGACCAAAGCATTAATGTTAGAAGACTTTAATTAGAAACCCCTTTTCCCTTTCTGTTCTCGTAAAGAATAATGGGTTAAGCTGACCACAAAGAATGTAACTGTTTTATATCACAAAAATGTACTAATAAAAAAATTCTAAAATATATGAAGTTGGGCCCCGGGGATAGCTCAGCAGTCTAAGCGCCTGCCTGGAAAGTGCAAGGACCCAGGTTTGATCACCAACACTGCCACACACCTGTAATCCACCACTGGGGAGGCTTAAACTGGAGGATCACTGTGAGTCTGAATTATGTAGTAAGGCCCTATATTAAATGCATAAAATATATGAAGTTAACTAGTTATGGCGGTGCATGCCTGTAATCCCAGCACTCAGAAGATGAAGGCAGTAGGATTACCATGAGTTAGAGGCCATTGTGGGGTACATAGTGAGTTCAAGACCAGTCTCAAAAAAAAAAAAAAAAAGTTGTTTTGTTTTGTTCTCGGAACTAGGGATTAAACTCAGGCCCTTGCACTTGCCAGGCAAGTGCTTATTCTACTGAGCTATCTCGCCAACCCTAAAAAAAAAGTTAAGTTGAAAGAAGATAATTGAGGGACTGAGGAAAGTATTTATAATCCCAAAATATTCAGCCATACTGTGTTAGCTGTCTTGTGCTGTAGGAATATGTAGGATGAAACTTTTTTTTTTTTTTTTGGTGCTCACAGTGGATTCAACACCCGACACCCGGGTGCTGGAATGCAATGAGATCAAGACACAGGTGGAACTGGCCACAGGGCGTTTAGGAATCATTCAGGCAGCCCAGGAGCACAGCTTTCCTCAAATGTTGTACCAGGTAGGACTCTCGTCCTCCAGCTGGCCTGATGAGGCAGCCAGAAGCTCTGACAGCCCCAAAGAAAAAGGAAAAACTTTCCAAGGAAGCCTCAAGTGCTGGGGCTGGAGAGTCAGTCAACCAGCATTGGAGTGTGTGGGACAGACTACTGTTCATGGTGTTCATTTCTGTAACAAGAGCTGTATCTATCGAGTTGGGGGCTGCTTGTGATGAAAGTGGCCCTCTTTCTGCTAACAATATCCCCCAATCCCTTCCATTTAGAGAGAACGAGGCCTCTGCCACCGGGGAAGCTTCTCCCTTGGAGAACAGTCTCGAATGATGTCTCAGTGAGTATGGGGCTCAGTGGAGAGACTCTTAAGGGCCAGATAGGTCTAATTGCCTAAACTTGGAAGGGGTAAAGGATCCTCGGCGATACTAAGGTTAGGTAAAAAGGGGTTAAAGCTTTGAGAGTAAACAAAGCACAAAAGTGTAGAAATTTAGAAGATGGTACAGTTGGTGAAAGACAGTATTATGCACAAAGCCAAAAGGGAAGAATATTCTTGTGCTGTCATTCCATCTTGCTAACTGGGATTTTCATTATGAGCTTTCCTTACCCCCACTTTCCTTCTGCTTTGCCAGCTTCTTGCCCAATGATCTGCATTTCACTGATACCTACTCTCAGAAGGCTTTCTGTGGCATCTACAGCAACGATGGTCAAATCTTCATGTCTGCTTGCCAAGGTATCAGACCCTCATGCTATATATTTTCTTTCCATAGAACAAGAAAAACTCCTTGTCTGAAGCAAGAAAGTCCTAGTCCCAGGGACCTCAGTTCCTGGCTAAGGGATGGTTAGCTAGCACATGTTTCCCATGATAAAGATAAGACTCTATAGGGCCAAATAGCTCAGTGGATGAAAGCAACACCTTCTTAGGCAGACACAAGGACGTTTGTTCGATACCTGCTGTGCTGGCCTCACCCCCAGGGTACACTGCAACAGTGATTGAGACTGGGCATGATGGTATGCACCTATAATCCCAGTACTTGGGAGGCTGAAAACAGGAGAATTACTATGAGTCCAATCTGTGTAATGAGACCCTGGAGACTTTGTACTAAATACATTAAAAAAAAAAAAAAAGATAAGACTCCACAAATACACTGAATGGAAGGAGGATAATTCTTAATTCTGTGTGATTCCTGACTATATAGACCAGACAATCCGACTGTATGACTGCCGGTATGGCCGCTTCCACAAATTCAAGAGCATCAAGGCCCGGGATGTGGGCTGGAGTGTCCTGGATGTGGCCTTCACCCCTGATGGCACCCACTTTCTGTATTCCAGCTGGTCTGATTACAGTGAGTATGCACGCAGTGTTCATTCTCTCTCCATCCTGGGGCCTCATGTCTCCATATCCCTTTCCCTAAGCCAAGATCCCATGCCTTGTCCTGAAAAAATACTCCTAAGTTCTTTGACATCCTTATGGCTCTCCTTGCACACTTTCCCAAGTCATGAAAGATTCTTGTTTCTCCTGCTTCTCCTAGTTCATATCTGCAACATCTATGGGGAAGGAGATACACACACTGCCCTGGATCTAAGGTATTGGCTTTGTATCAGTCATACTCTTCAGAAACTTCTCCAGCAAGGCTCTACAGGAGCAAACCTCTTAAACTGGAACTCACACTTAGAGGGAAAAGTAGATTTGTTGCAAGTTTCTCTGTGTAGATTCCTGAAAGGGAACCATCTGTTTTGTCAGCTGGAGCACCAGAGTAAAATAAGGGATTATTTATGAGTTCTTAATGAGATGAACCTCATTCTAGGGTGTGCTGTCAGACCCCTTTTGTCCTTTTATTTATAATCTTCCTTATATTCTATGTGGATTAACAAATATGGAAGAGAAATCCACTTAACACAGAACCTTTGCTCTCTTTAGGCCAGATGAACGTCGCTTTGCGGTGTTCTCCATTGCTGTCTCCTCAGATGGACGAGAAGTACTAGGAGGGTGAGTCTGCATGGGGGATTTCTCCCTTGATGAGATAGAAGTTCTGCCAGAGATCTGTTTTGCTGTTACAGAGATTACACTGATTGCTGTGGAGAACAACCATCTCTGAAGTCAAGATTCATGGCCTGCTTTACCTCTTGTTTACCACTTCCTTAGCACAAAGTGGCAGGTCCCAGGCATCTTTGAAAACAAAGCTAACTGTTTGTGCCCCTCGGTAGTCTCCTCAGCAGGACTCTCCAGACCATATGTAGCAGTGGTCTGCTCAATCCTTATCCCTTCACTTTCAGGGCCAATGATGGCTGCCTGTATGTTTTTGACCGAGAACAAAATCGACGCACCCTTCAGGTATTCCTCTTGAGCTTCTGTGCCCTGTTCTTTGGCCTGTTTTACGGCAAGGAAATCTTAAGTATACTGACTTCCTTCTCTCCTAGATTGAGTCTCATGAGGATGATGTGAATGCAGTGGCCTTTGCTGATATAAGTTCCCAAATCCTGTTTTCTGGGGGGGATGATGCCATCTGCAAGGTGTGGGATCGACGCACCATGCGGGAGGATGACCCCAAGCCTGTGGGTGCACTGGCTGGACACCAGGATGGCATCACCTTCATTGACAGCAAGGTGAGCAAGAAGACAGAACTGCACAGCCAGGCTACAGAGGCTTGGATTTCCCTGGAGGGCATGAAAACAGATTGGTGTGAGAACTTGACAAACTTCTCATTAACCAGGGTATTAAGAGCTTAGGAAAGGTACTTAAGCCAAGAAACTTGAGCTGCCTCTTCCCACCAGTCCTTAAGCAGCAGGAAAGGCTAGCTTTATAAGAAATATAGAAGATAGTCTAATTGAGGCAGAATAAGAGATGCAGCCAGTACTGTGGACAGAGAAAGGAAAGACTATTCAAGGGGTGGAAGCTAAAGCAGAACATCAACGGCAAGCTTACTTAGAGGAAGAAGGAGGTAAGGAATGTCGAAGGACCAGAGTTCTTAGCATACAGCTAGAGTAAGGGGATGAGACTGACTGGCACTGACATTAACACATTGTGGTGCTCCATCATTTATCTTTGGCTTTATAGGGCGATGCTCGGTACCTCATCTCCAACTCGAAAGACCAGACTATCAAGCTGTGGGATATCCGACGTTTTTCTAGCCGAGAAGGCATGGAAGCCTCACGCCAGGCTGCCACACAGCAGAACTGGGACTATCGCTGGCAACAGGTGCCCAAAAAAGGTGAGAGTGGAAGTAGAACTCAGATCTGGAGATTGAAGGTCGGGGGTAGTGGTTAAATAGTTTTATCACTGAGAGGGCCTGGCATGGGCACCTTAAATTTATCTATAGCCTGGGAGTCCTGGAGCCATTCCACAGCCTGCTTGTCCAGGCATTGACCCTTCATTTGCTGAATACAGAAATGTTTCAGTATCATGACCACAGAGCCATACTGGTGACTGCCACCTCTTAGATAGGAAAAGAGTCATCAGTTACATCTAGAAAGGCAGTTGACCCTAAATGTTTTGTTAAATGCTGTGGGTACAGGGAAGTTCCAGATAAGACTCCCTAATCTTAGCCCTGTGTGCATCCTTACACAGCCTGGCGGAAGCTGAAACTCCCAGGGGACAGTTCTTTGATGACCTACCGGGGCCACGGGGTGCTGCACACCCTTATCCGCTGCCGATTCTCCCCGACTCATAGCACGGGCCAGCAGTTCATCTACAGTGGCTGTTCCACTGGCAAAGTGGTTGGTAAGGATTTTGTCAGTTGGGTCTCAGGAAGGGCAGGATATTTCTTTGAATTTTCTCCTATAACCACAGTGACCGCCTTAAGTAGCCTAATGAAAATTATGTGTGAAATTTTATTTTGCTAGGAGCAAGAAAGACTTTAACAAAGCAAAGAAAAACATTCTATTTTTAAGTATTTTGAACTTTAATTATTTATGTTATGGCCAGCTCACCCTGCCCTGGGAGTGGGGCTGGCACAGCATGTGGTGCCAGGGATCAAACCACAGTCCCTGTGGTTGCCTAAGCTTGCCTAAGCAGGCGCTTTAGACTGCTGAGCTATCTCACCAGCCCATATGAGTAGTTCAAAATAAGAAAAAGAGCATAGGATTCTAGTCAGTAAATATAATAGACTGTCAAAAATATAATTGGTTCTGTTCTAAACATTCAAGGAAAAGGTTTGTATATGAAAGGTAGGAGGAAACAGGCAAAGAAAATGACATAAAAAGACAGCATTGATTGAGTGAGAAAGGATGTGCAGTCACAGGAGCAGGAGAAACACACATACAGAAACACAAGCAGCTTGCTGCACCTACGCAGAGACCAGGCTTCAAAAGAAAAATATACTCTGTCCAGACAAGGCACCACAGGTGCGCACCCCTGCAGGCAGCCCGAGGTTCACTTTTGCTGCCTTCCGTATCTTGCTTAAAGCTTTAAAGCCACTGCATTTTCTTAACTATAGGCCTCAGAATTTTAATGAAGGGCCAGTGATACCCACACTACACTACACCACATCCTCAACCCAAGGTAGGAAAAGGAACTGGGAAGAAAACAGAAATACTACCATTCTTGGGGTTGAGCTTTCCCCACTGGGAAAGTGGGAAGTTGCCTGATAGGCAGGTCAGTAATGCCACTTGGGCAGCTCAGGGGTAGTTTGGAGGTGCTATGGCAGCCCCTCACTCTGGTCTTTCCTTGATAGTTTATGACCTCCTCAGTGGTCATATTGTGAAGAAGCTGACCAACCACAAGGCCTGTGTGCGTGATGTCAGTTGGCACCCCTATGAAGAGAAGATTGTCAGCAGTTCGGTGAGCTTCAAATTGTTAGGGTCCAGTGTGTATGTGGGGGCTTGGATCTGGGAAGGAACAGTACCCCCTGACACTTGCCACCTTCTGTCCTGCAGTGGGACGGAAACCTGCGTCTGTGGCAGTACCGCCAGGCTGAGTACTTCCAGGATGACATGCCAGAGTCTGAGGAATGCTCCAGTCCCCACACCCTGTTGTCCCGCCCCTCTACAGCCTTTTCCTCACCCCAGTAGATTGCTCTGACCTTTAGTCCGTTACAGGGTAAACCTCTCACCAAATTCTCTGGCTCCTCCTCCCTTTCCTTTCTAAGGAATATGTGGGGAAATCACTGGCATTGGATGGCATAAAACAGTAGCCCGAGTTCTGAGCCCAGATGAGCCCTGGAAGATCTGATTCATGGGCTGACTGGTGTCCTTATGCATTCAGACCCATTCTGTTTGGGTCCCTATCTCTGACCCATGTCTGGCAGGACTGCCATTATCTGAGGTGTGGCCTGTGCCAGCAGGAGAACTATCCTGAGTGTTCTTAATCATGTTTGGTTGTTAGGTGTTGGCTCCAAGAGTGGACACATAAGTTCAGGTCTAAGTAGACCTCATCTAGGCCCATTGCCCAGGTCATCACACTGAAGATTAGACTGGCCCATCAGAGGGCCAAGTGCCCTGGCCTTGCTGAGGCCTTGAGGAAGGGCAGGGTGAGTAGAGGGGTCTCCTCACCACCCTCCTGGGGTGGGGATATGGTCTCATGCCGTGCCTGGATCACTGGGGTTGGACAGGCTGTGCCATGAGGGACAGGAGTTTCCAAAGCTCCTTGTGTCTCCACACACGGCAGGTCGTCACTTCCCAGAGACTCCCATCGAGCTGGAGGCCAGTAGCTTTAAGGGCGGAGATTGAAGTAGGACTCCTTTGTCCTCTCATTGGCTTTGGCTCCCTCAATAAACTCTGTGGGAACCTGGCTTAGTGTCCCTGTCTTACTTGGGTTTTTTTGTTTGTTTTGTTTTTTGGGTTTTTTTGTTTTGTTTTTTTTGTTGTTGTTTTAGGGGAGTTGTTTTTTTTGTTGTTGTTGTTATTGTTTTTGTCTGGGATCTCTTGTCCTCTTATTTCAACAAACTAGTTCTGACAAGGTCTTCAGGTTTCCTTTTTATGTCTCAAGATGAAAGGAAATACTAAAAAAAAAAAAAATTACACCAGGAATCAAACTCAAGACCTTGTGCTTGCCAGGCAGGCACTTGTGTTGCTGAGCTATATTCCTAGCCCCTAAAATCAGTTGTTAATTGAGCTTTGCAATAGGCTCTCCCTCACCATTCTCAGAAATTTCCCAGCACGTATGCATGGAAGACGAGCATGTTTTCTATTAGAGCCCAAGAATACATGTACCTTCTCTGCTGTGTAGCAGCTCCAGTCTTCTAAAGAGGTGCTCATAAGGCTGAAGAGGTGGCTTATAAACACAGGGTCAGAGAACCTGGCCAGAAGTATACCATCCAGCTGCCTCCTGCTCAGAACCTCTGGCCCCAGAGCAAACTAAACAAAGGCCAGGAGGGGATGGAGTTCACACCCTGCTCTGACTAGAACTTTCCCCACAGCATGTCATGCTCTCTAAGCAATTTTCAAAACAAGATGCACACTTTTGGGGTGCTCAGAGGCTGTCACAGCAAGAGGTAGAGGGGGTGCTATTATAGGTTTGGACCTAGAGTACTCCTAGAGTCTTGTTCTCAGAGGTAAGATTTTTGGAGGTTAACTGGGTCAGCACTGCAGCTGACTTACTGTCATATTTTTTTTAACTACTTAGTACAGGGTCTCACTATACTGACTTACTCTTAGGGGTGTGGGGTAGTCAGAAGAAGCAAGTTAGCTATGGTGTGACCTGGAAGCATATCCTTCCCCAGCTCTTCCCTCTGTTTCTGCTTCTGGTGGATGAACAGCCTCCATCCTCAGCAGGCCTTTCCACCATACCCTTCCTGCCTTGGACCAGCCAGTTTTGGACTGAAACCTCTAAAAACCATGAACCCAAATAAGTTGTGAGTACTGCACCTCAGCAGTGAGGAAAGTGACTAAGACAGGTACCTATTTCATGGCCAAGTAGGGAGTTTGGGGTTTTTCCTTTAGGTCTTGGTTTTTGTTTTAGGTGAGGTTTTGCAGTGTTGCTCAAGTTAGGGTGTTTGGTTTTTTCCTTTTAGGTCTTTGTTTTTGTTTTAGGGTAAGGTTTTGCAGAGTTTCCCAAGCTGATCTCCTGGTTCAAATGATCCTCCTTTCTCAGCCTCCTAAGTAGCTGGGACCACAGGCATGAACCACCATCCCTGGCTCCAAATCAGTGTCCAGATTCCTGGCTCTTTGTGTTCTCTTTCCTCAGTCTGCCTGGTGTGATACTATCACGTCATATCTTCTTTCCCACCTGACCTTTCCTTTCTCTGCCATCTCACCCTCTAACTGCCACCCAGCTCACCTAGACCTGTAGTACATCCAGGGTGTTAAGTGACAAATTATGTCCTCAAAACTTTGTGCCATCAAAGCCCCAGAGCCCGTCCCCTCCCTATAAGAGGCATTTCCAGCACAATCATACGTTATTACCAAAATGTATAAACCTATTTTTGAGACAAGGTCTCCTTATGTGGCTCAGACTCGCCTTAAATTCAAGATGATACTCCTGCCTCAGCCTACCAAGTGCTGCGATTATAGATGTGCACCACCATACTTGACTCCTGTAAACTGTTTTTTGTACCATATTTTGTACTGATAACAATTAGTGAAAATTCAGTCCAGCTGGGCATGGTGGCATATGCCTGTAATCCCAGCACTTGGGAGGCTGAGGCAGGAGGATCTGTGCAAGTTCCAAGACCAGCCTGGGCTACAAAAGTGAGCTCAAGGCCATCCTGAACTGCATAGTGAGACCTTATCTCAAAAAGACAAAAAAAAAAAAAAAAAGAAAAGAAAATTCAATCAAAAAAAAATTAAAACTCAAAAAAAAATTCTTTCAGTGCTTTTATTTTATCTTCCCTTGGGTACCAGAATTCAAACTCAGGACCTTGCATTTGCCAGGCAGGCACTTGCGCCACTGCACTATATTCCTGGCCCTGGAAATATGATTTCTAATTTATGCTCTTGTAACATTTTTTACGTTTATAATTGTGAAGCATCTGATTGCTGTGATATTTAGATTTCATTGGATATATTTAAAAGAGTGATGATACAGGCCTAAGGATGTAACCCAGTGGTAAAGCTTTTGCCTAGAAAATGGGAGATCCTAAGTTCGAGCCCCAACATCACAAGAAAGAAAAGTGCTATAATATGAAGTGTCAGCACATATCACGCACTAGAATGTATGTCTTTTTCAACTATCCTAAAATTACAATGAAGTATTTTATGTGCGCTTAAAAAAGTGTGAGGAGGCCTGTTGATCTTTAAAACTTTTTTTTCCCCAGTACTGGGTTCATATCAGGGCCTCTTATATTCTAAGCAAGCAATGAGTTACATCTCCAATCCTTCAAAACTTTTTTTTTTTTTTTTTTGATTGTGTACAAGGGGTCTCCTGAAGTCCCTAAATTGCCCAGCCTGGGCTTAAACTTGGCAGTCCTCTTACCTCAGCCTGCCAGAGTGCTGAATTCAAGACATGTGTCATCATGCCTAGGTTCAAAACTGTCATTCTGTTGAAATATGGACTTTAGGATTTGGAAGGAGCCTGACTGGTTATCTAATCTTATCTTGATTAGTTTAGAAATGAGACACCAAGTCCTTCTCTAAGGGTTGATTTTCGCAGAGTCACACACAGTCAGGTCCACAGCCCACGTGCCCTGGCTGGTTACTCATTTCACTACCTCAGGGATCTCTACTGTGCTCTGAAACCCACTGCTGTGGGTTTTGGGTAATGAGAAAAAAAGTGATCAGCTTCTGATTAACAGGAACTTCCTGAATAGGTTGCCCTCCACTCTGCTGCTTGGTGAAGGGGAGAACCTAAGGTTTTGACAGACTCCAGATGGTACTTCTTTCCTAAAATCTTTTCTACCCCATCACCTAAGAGTAAATCTGATCCACAGGGCCACAAGTGTCCAACCTGGTTACCATCATTTCTTATAGAATTCCTTTGTCAGGACACCTACATTTCATCTGTTAATCTTTAGGCCAACAGCGCCCCATTATTTGTGTGCCTTGTTCATTCATTGCACAACCACCAGTTTGCATGGCAGTCCTGGGCCACCCAGCCCTTGAGAGCCCCTAACAGGAGCCAGAACTTGGCCATGCCGTTAAGGTCACAGCACACTGTGGTGGATACCCTTGCCAGCAGGCCTCCCACAACCTGCGGTGGACACAGAGCCCTGCATACCTACCTTGCTGCTCAGAAACCCCAAGAAGGGACAGAGGCCTTCTAGATTTGTTTTAATGACTTTCTAGTTTTATCTTCATGACCTCTGATTTCCCTGTGGAGCAAAAACATGTCAAGACTTTGGCTGACCATACTGAGGCAAGACCTAAACAGAACATGGACAGGAACAACTCAGAACAGTAGGCCTGGCCCTGAGATGTGAACTAGAATATGGCCGGAGCTGAAGACACAGGGATAACAGGAAAGGACATGGGCTGCTGTCAGAACACTACCACTTACTAGAGACCAGGCCCCTACCGATGTAGCAGCCCTCACCCAGGCCCCTTACTGCCCCCCACCCCTCTCCCCCGCATGCCAGCTGCCAACAGGGCTCTGCCCTGTGTCTGCCACACCTGTCACTGCCTGTCCTTGTGTGGGGGGTGCCCATCAGCCCCTCCTCAGCTGCCTAGCAGAGCAGGCAGTTAGTGGGAGGGGAGGGAACATGGAGCGGGGGCCGGTGGTGGGGGCAGGGCTGGGGACCGGGACCCGAATCCGGACACTGCTGGGCTCCTTCGTCAAGGTGCTGCTCTGGGTGGCCTCTGCATTGTTGTACTTTGGAAGTGAACAGGCTGCCCGCCTCCTAGGCAGCCCCTGCTTACGGCGCCTCTACCATGCCTGGTTGGCAGCGGTAGTCATCTTTGGGCCACTTCTGCAGTTCCATGTCAACTCCCGGACTATCTTCGCCAGCCACGGCAACTTTTTCAACATGTGAGTCCACTTGGGTGTGGGAGCCGGCTCCCTGCATTGTGAAAGGACATCTGCAGGCTTCTGCTCTCCTGCCAGTCTTTACACTAAAAATAGAACAGAGGTTGAGGTCAGGAGGAGGGGGAAGGGCACCAAGCCTGGGGGTACAGGAGTAAAGCTGAAGAGAAAAGGTGGACCCTAGAATGCTAGTGGCCCTCTAAGGAGATCAATTTAAAAATGGCTGTGGATGGTAAAGGGCATGGGAGAGAACCAGTGACAGGGTGTAAGACTGGGGACAGAGCAGTAATGGGAACACAGACCAGCATGGGGGTTGGGGCTGGGGAATCTCATAGCCTTCCCTCTTCTCTGCCCACAGAAAGTTTGTGAATTCAGCGTGGGGCTGGACATGCACCTTCCTGGGGGGCTTTGTGCTGTTGGTGGTGTTCCTGGCTACTCGGCGAATAGCAGTGACTGCTAGGCACCTGAGCCGACTAGTGGTGGGGGCTGCCGTGTGGCGGGGCGCCGGCCGAGCCTTCCTGCTCATCGAGGACCTGACTGGTTCCTGCTTTGAGCCTCTGCCCCAAGGCCTGCTGCTTCATGAGCTGCCCGACCGCCGCAGCTGCCTCGCAGCTGGCCACCAGTGGCGGGGGTACACAGTATCCTCCCACACGTTCCTGCTCACCTTCTGCTGCCTGCTCATGGCCGAAGAAGCAGCCGTGTTTGCCAAGTACCTGGCCCATGGGCTGCCTGCTGGTGCCCCCCTGCGCCTTGTCTTCCTGCTCAATGTGCTGCTGCTGGGCCTCTGGAACTTCTTGCTGCTCTGTACCGTCATCTATTTCCACCAATACACTCACAAAGTGGTGGGTGCAGCAATAGGTACCTTTGCCTGGTATCTCACCTATGGTAGCTGGTATCATCAGCCCTGGTCTCCAGGGAGCCCAGGCCATGGGCTCTTCCCCCATGCCCACTCCAGCCGCAAGCATAACTGAAAAGAAATAAAGGTGCATCTGGCCTGGCTCTGTCTCCTTTCATCTTTAGTTTGGGGCCTGAAAAGGGTGGGAAGGGTAAGAAAAAGGTCAGGGGCTCAGGGTTTCTTCAGTCATTCTTTGCTTTCACCAGTCTTGAATGTTCTCCCTGTAACATGCACTCCACCCCTTCTACTATCCTGTCAGTCTTCTGATCTACAGACTTCTACCTATCTGGAACTTTTTTGGGGGATTGGGTTTGGGCTTGGGCTTTTTGGTTTGTTTGGTTTTTTGCTTGTTTGTTGTTTGTTTTGAGACATCTCATTGTGTAGCTCAGGCTAGCTCTGAACTCCCTGTGTAACCCAGGCTGCCCTTGAACTCTTCTCAGTCCTTTTGCCTCAGCCTCCCAAGTTATGGTATTACCCGCATGTGCCATAATATCAAGGAATGACGTAGCAAGGCATGGTGGTGCATGCCTATAGTCACAGTTGGGAAGACCGAGGCAAGAGGAATGCAAATTTGACCCTGGCCTGGGAAACTTGGTAACTTAGTAAGACCCTGTCTCAAAAGATTTTTTATTTATATATTTATTTGTACTGAAGATCAAACTCGGGACCCTATGCTTGTCAGGCAGGTACTTATGCTGCTGAGCTATATGCCTTACCCTCAAAAGATTTTTAAGAAAATGGGGGGAGAGGGGAGGGCTGGGGATATAGCTCTCAGAGCAAAGGCCCTGGATTGTATCACTAGTACCACGAATTGCTGCTAAGGCTGCTAAGGCAGGTAACAGCACTCGTGTGTGTGTGTGTGTGTGTGTGTGTGTGTGTGTGTGTGTGTTCACTGAGCTGGTGCTCCATCTCCAGCCTAGTTTTTGTGCCTTCTCAGGGACCAGCCTGTCTCCTTTATAAGGGTCTCTATATGCGTTTAAATATTTAACAAATGTTTAGCCAATAGTTCTGTGCCTTGTGAATAAGACAAGGTTTTTGTTGTTTGAGAATTTATGAGCTAACTGAAGGAGGCAGGTGATAAGCACCCAAAAATATAAACATTTGCACCAATCTTTTTTTTTTTTTTTTTTCTTTTTGCAGGACCAGAGTTCAAGCTCACAACCTTGCACTTGCTGGACAGGCACCTGTGCCATGGAGCTATCTCCCCAGCCCCTGCACTGATCTTTATACCAGGCACTGTTCTAAGTGTCTATAATTTCTTTATACATTAACACATTTAATCCTCATCAGTAAAGTAGACTTAGTAGCATTCCTATTGTACAGTGTGAAAAAAGGCAAAAAAGATAAGTAACTTGTTCACAGTTA
>PVKN010024422.1:0-14517 GCA_004027915.1 Capromys pilorides
TTCTCCTGCCTCGGCTTCCTGAGTGCTGGGATTATAGCTGTGTGCTGCCATGCACCACCACACCTGGCACCTATCTCCCATTTAATGCTGTAAGTAAAATGATTTCTGCTTATAGATCAGCTGGAAGTCATTGTGTCAGGCTCTGATGTCATCAGACTTAATATTAAAATAATAAACCTCTCTCCACCAGCACCAGTCTCTGTCATCCTGGTCCGAAGTCTTCAAACAGCACCACCCCCCTCCCCACTTTACCTCCCACCCTGAAAGACCTAAGATTTCTCTCCTTCCCTATATAGGATCCTCTTGTCACTGAAACCAGGCTGAAGCTTGAATTCTTTCTGATGACTTAGGAGACCCCATAGGGCTTTGTATCTGCTGGTCTCTTGATCTTACCCATTATTCCATTCTTTAAGTCTCACATTCCTAGTTATTAGAATTTCTGGCACATAGTCCTGGGAATATAGTGCAGTGGTAGAATGCCAGCCTAATGTGCAGGGGAACCTGGATTGGAGACCCTGGCCTTCAGGAGGAGGAGGAAGAGGAAGAGGAAGAGGAAGAGGGAATTGGGAAGGAGGAAGGAGGAGGGGGTAAAAGGAAAAAGAAAAGAAAGAGGAAGAGGAAGAGGAGGTGGCGGAGGAGGAAGAAAACAATGTGGTATACAGTAAATACTCATATGTCCTTGATAAAAGTATTTCTCAGTAGAGAGTCAAGAAAATCCAAACTGCTCTATGTACTTCAACCAGAGAGAGATTGAATTCAGGGAATTGGCTACAGGCCAATTGCAAGGACTAGCAGCGTAGCTCAGCGGTTGTGGTGTCCCTTGATGCTCACAAGTTTGTATTCCCCCAACCCCAGTGCTGGTGGGCTATCATTGTCATTCATCAGAGAGGGGCACCGACTCCCTCTGGTGCTGCTTTTGGAAGTGCAATGATTTCCCTGCTTCCTGTTACCTCATCTTTCGGGGATACTGCTCGTGCACAGAAGCCAATTGGAACCCAACTCTAAGAGTTCTGGGAAATGTGATTTTTACACTTCCAGTTCTGGTACTTCCAGGAAGAATATAGAAGTGCAGGACTGTATCTGGGTTTGGGCACAGTAAGGAAGGCCGGTAGGTGGCCATGACTGCAAACCTCAGGGGAACTTCTGCCCTGAGATTCCCCTTCTGCCTTGGCCCCACCTGTCTATAAGAGGCTGGAGAAGGACCCCTCAGTGTGCACACCTTGGGAACTCTAGAGAGTCCTCCCACTGCTATTTGTGGGTGTTCCCAGCTGTCTCACCATCGGATCCCTGAGCCTCACTGAGACCAGTAGCTATGGGGAGAGCAGACCTCCCCGACACATTCCAGGCCTCATGCATTGCTGAGCCCCACAGAAGTTCTGCACGTTGTATCTAGGAATTCACCAAGATGTCATGTAAATGACATCTAAACAATTCTGGGCCTCTAAACTTTGACCATAAAAGCTTGAATCTAGCTCACACTGCTGGTCAAAATAGACTCCATAGCAACCATTCCCAGTCTCCGGTCTTCCCACCTCCTAGCCCATCCTCCTACTGCAGAGGACAGAAATGAAGATGATTCTGAAAAGTCATCTGGGCTCAGAAGCACAGAGTCAGAGTTTCAGTGTCAGCATCCTCCAGATTCCTGCTGGCCAACCCAAGTGCATAACTGAGTAGCCACTTCCCTCCTCTGGACCTTAGGGTCCTTATCTGCAAAATCAAAGGTTTTTTTTTTCCTTTGTTTTTTGCAGTACTGGGGATCAAACTTAGGACCTTGTGCTTGACAGGCAGGTACTTATACTGCTGAGTTATCTCCCCGCCCCTGCAAAATTAAAGTTTGACTAAGAGGATTCAAAGGGCACTTCCAGCTCTGACAATGGGAAGATCGGGATTAGTGCTCTTGACACTGATTATAAGATCTGGGTTGATGGTCTTGAAATTTAAGAAGCTGCAAGACCGGCCTGTCTTTGTACCTTGGGTCAAGGTACCTGGAATCATCTCATCAAGAAAGTAAGTAATACTGTGGTGGTGGTGTTAGTGCGGCAATTATTACAGAGGTGCAGGATTCTGTTACCTCACCTTTGTCTGGCAGGCCAAGTGCACAGGACAAGGAAGTCAGAACATCACTTTGTGACGAGCTCTGCAAACGTCCCATATCCCATGGCAGGGCTGTGCCATACGGGAGTCCTCACCAGGCCTCTCACCCTCTTCTAACATCCAGTAAGAATCAGGTCATCGCCACCGCTGATAGTCCGGATGGTCATTGTGCACCAGATCACACAACAACCCCATTATTGTACTCTAATAACTCTGTTAACTACAGGAGGAGCCCTGCCAATCTGCAGAAATCTGACCTAACTGATAAGCAACTTTTCCCGCCTGCTGTAGGGGTAAGAGGAATGAGACGCATGGCGGGGACCACTCCGGCTCCTAGATAGGCACCCTGCTACTACATGAGTGTTGTTGCTGGAGGACAGGAGGCTGGCAAGGAGAGCAAGCTGGGCGAGGGCAGGCCAAAGTGCAGGGGCTGACGGGAGGTTGGGACACACTAATGCTGATACTTGGCTTTGGAGGAAGTTCTGTGTCAGGCGCTGGGGACAGAGGGTTATCAGTGAGAAGCAGAGGGACAGATACGGTACAGACATCTTTTTCAGTGCCGCATGACTCTGGAAAGGGAAGCTGCTTACACAGGTGACAATGATGTGTGGAAGCGGGGAGTGACTGACAGCTTTCCAGGTGAGTTGGTGACATTGCCTCAGTCCCTGGTCTACAGCTCCACATCCTTTACTGAGTTCTGTTCTCTCCACCTCCACTTCACCTAGGGGTCTTGGTCCTCCTGTCCCCTTTCTCACCAATCCCTGCAGTGATCTGTTTCCTAGCTTCCTCTTGGGCATCCTTTGCGCAGCAACAAGAGTGCTCTGGCAGGAGGATTGCAAGTTCAAGCCCAGCCTGGGCAACTTATTGAGACCCTATCTTAAAAGAAACAAAGAAAAAAGAAAGGCTGGGGATGTAGCTCAGTGGGAGCGAAGACGTTCTTAAAATGCAATTCTAATTTGCCTTCAAATCCTTTGGGACCTTGTTCTTGTTTCCCATTTCAGCTTTAGCCCAAACTCCTCCTCCTTTTTAGCTCCACCCTCAACATCTAATTTCCAGCTCCGGTGCCCAAACGCTCCTGGCTTTCCCTTGTTGTCAGTCTTTGCACAGGCAGCGTGTTCACTCTGCGGAGAATCCCACCTCCACATTCCTCAGCTCTGCAAACCTTCCGCCAGAAGCTTTGCTGACCCGGCAGGCTGACGCTTCCTCTGCGTCCCCACGACTCCCTCAGCCAGCCCTTGTTTAGTTTGTAATACGGAGCCGTGCAATTATCTGCCGCACCCTTCGGCTGCTGTGAGGGCGGGTGGGTGAGTGCGGGAGGGCAGCGATGGAGGCAGAGGCGTGCTCATCTCCGTCCCTCCGGAGCCCAGCGCGGCACCGGGATGCTCAGGACGCGCTTTGCCTTTTGCTCGATGCGTGAGCTGGTCTCGAGGTGAAGGAGTAGGGTGGGTCTGACACCCCAAGGCAGGCAGGGTGTGGCGAGGCAGGGGTTGTGGGCGTCAAGGGAAGAGTTCTGGCCCCTGAGGCTGTAAGAGCTTGCTTTCCCCTTGGGTCCCGAGTGGGGATCCCTGGGCCCCGCCACAGGATGGGAAGAGGTAGGGACAAGGATCCTTTCCTCAGAGCCTTCGCTCAGAGCAGCCCTAGCGGTCCTCAGCAACCGGGCGGGACTGTAGTAGCAGCAGCCCGCCCAGCGACTGGGCCAACCAATGGCGGCCAGTCCTGGTGAGGTAATGCCCCCGCCTGGCAGCTCATTGGCTCCGCTTTTGCCCACGTCGCGGTGGGGGAGGCGGCGGGGAACGCAGAGCCGGAGCTGAGACTCCCACCACCTCTGGCGCTTGCACGTGGCCCCCCTCGGCCCCCGGGCGCGTCCCCTCTCCCTGTCCCTCCCTCCGCTTGCTCTCGGTCAGGCTGCGTCTGTATTTCTCATCTCTTTCTGCGTGCCAGTCCTGTCTCGGGTCGTCGTGGTCCTGCTGTCTCTGTGCTTCCTGTCTCTCTTAGGACCGGGGCGACTCCCACCCGCCCTCTGCCTCTGCGCTGCGCTCCCTCAGCCGCTGAGTGAGGCTCCTGTCCTCTCCTAACAAGGGCGCAGTGAGAGCTCCTTGACTTGCCGCCAGAAGGTGACTCACCGCCTCAAACCGCAAGGCTGGCCTGGCCAATCTCAGGGACACCTTCTCCCCGAGGGTGTTGGGAAGCGGTGGTCTGCAGACCTCGCTGCGGTCTGTCTGGCCTTCGCCTTTCTCTGGTCCTGCTCGGAGGCGTTTGTTTAAGGGAGAGGTAGGACATAGAATAATGGCATGAGCCATTACAGTAGGGAAGTTAAAGACAACTGAAGGGACTTCCAGAAAACCACAGTGTGTGGGCACTGGAATGAGAGAAATAAAAAAGGCAGTTGGATTTTGGCTTTGTTCTTTTTGGTCCATTTATCCGCACAACATACTGAGCCTGAGCCCCGGGTTCTGGTTTGGACACTGGCTCCCCGCTAAGCTCCACGAGCCAAAGCCTAGCCTGGGAGCCGGCTGAAGGTTTTGTTATTTGTTTCTGGCGGGACCAGGTCTCAATGAGGCTAGATAAGCGCTCTACCCTAGGGCCACAACCCCAGCAGACTGAAGTCTTGGGTGTTGATGGGATTCTGGAGGAGGCTGGAACTCTCTGCTGGGTGTGTGCAGTGCCCCCCAACCCAGGTGTTGGGGACACCAGCCTAGGGTGAGGGATAGTGGTGGGAGACCAGTCAGCAAAGACCCAAGAATGTGAACACGGGAGGAGAGTTTGCGCTGCTCCCAGGGGTGGTGGGGAGCCTTGCTCAGCACATGGCCCCATCCCGTGCCAGGACCTGTGTGCAAGGCGTGTGTGGAGAAGGTGCTGGAGGGGAGGGTGTGTAAGTGGGTGAAAGGTAGAAGGTGAGTCCGCGTTTGTGTGGCAGTGGAAGAGACAGGATCGAGAGATGGGAGATAGGCAGAGCCCTTGAGCCCTGCGGGGCACTCCCTGCTATGGGGCAATAGCAGGGCAGTGCCCAGGGCAGCACCAGGTGTCTGGCTGAGCAGCTGAAGGTGGGGGGAATGCAGGCAGATTTCCAGGGAAAGGTGGTCCGGAGCCCTGGCGACTGGGGTGAATATGGGGCATCCAGGTGGGTGAGTCTGTGCTCGGATGATCAGTATAGAGACAGTGGCAGAAGCCATGGGAGGACACAAAGCCACTTGGGGGGGACATTGAAGACCACCTCAGTCAGGTAACGGTGGCCTTCAGAGGCCTAAGTAGCTGAGGTTCAGGCTTGCTGTGTGGCCTTGAGCAAAAGTCCCTCTTTCTGTGTGAGTTGCTGTTCCTGGATCACTCAGCAGAGTGTCTCAGAGGTGGAGGAGCCAGGGTGGATTCTGTTCATTAAGACTTCTGCCTTCAATTAAAAAAAAAAAAAAAAAAAAAAAAGTTGGGCCCCAACCAAGGTAAATTGTTGTTATAGATATTTGTTGTGTTCATATTTACAAATTAGTGTTAGGAACAAAGACACAAGGATTGTGTATGATGTCATCTGGAGACGGGGGTGCAGATTAGAGTCCCACTGGAAGCCAGAGCAAAGGTGTCTGGCTGGAGGAGGGGGTGCTATGTGGAGTTGGGGACCCATGGCCATTTTGCCCCTCTCCTGGTCCCTGCCAGCCTCCAACTTGCAGTCTTTTCTACCATAGACTACTAGCCTGCAATGTCCCAGTGACGACAAGAGCTCAGTCCTGCGCCTCCATCTTCCTCTCCTCTTTTGTTTTCAAAGATTCTTTTATTTATTTATTTTTATATTTTGCCTGAGCTGTATCCTTAACCCCAGCCCACCCTGAGGGCAGAGCTGGCATGGCATGTGGTGCCAGGGATCAAAACGCTATCCCCTGCAGCTCCCTTAGCAGGCACTTTAGACCCTTGTGCCATCTTGCCAACCCTCTCAAAGACTCCTTAGATGAGTTTTCCTTTCTGCCTGTCACTTGTCTGTGGGCGGGTCACTTCCTCTCTGGTACCCAGGTCTCAGATCTCTGCATCCTCAGGCTGTAGCTGGGTGGCTGGCTAATGTTCGAATTTAGTCAATGTTGGCTTAATTGAGTTGAATTGCAAATTAGCTTATTTGACAGGAATATGGGTTGGGGGAAGTTGGTCGAGGGGGATCGCACCTTTGGGGCTGCTGAGGAGGAAGATCAATGTAGATGTCCTTTGGAAGAGATTGATAAAAGACATAGACTCATACCATATTAGGTCCAAAGTTCCTAAAGGCTAACAAAGCAAAGAGCAAGGCACAGGATGGGATCCTTCCTCCATAACAGAATCTTTATTTTGTAAGAATTAATCGCAGATATATCTTCTTTAGCACAGCAGTTCAGAACAAGCACGCAGAGGCGAGCAGCCTGCTTTTGAATCTGACTCCATCACTTTCTGGCCATATGACAGCCCTGCCCTCTACAAGTGACCCAGCACCCTTGTGTATCTTTAGGCTCAAAGGTAAATTGCAAGCAATACTATCTGTCACCTCTTTGGATTATGAGGATTTAGTGATGTATTAGACATCAAGTATTTAGGACCATGTGACTGCCCTGGTGGTGTGATGGTTAGCAGAGGCACAGGGTCCTGGATCTCTGCCTGAGCTGACTGCTCCCAGAGGATGGTGGGTATGGCGGGCATTCCAGGGGGGCTCATCCCGTTACTGTGTAACCCACCATCCTCCACGTGGGGCAGGGGTCACAGGTTTGGTTTTACATTAGGGTCATGTGGGGAGATTTGAACACTTTCAGTGCCAGAGCAGGATTCTCCGTCATGCACATTAGATCTCTTGGGATGGGATCCAAGTCCGGAGCCTTTCCAGCTCAATGACAGTGTTTGGTCAAGGTTGAGAACCGTTTATCTAGGACAGTGTCCTCCAAGTCTGTGTGCAAGGCCAGCAGCAACCCCTGGGGCCTTGTCAGAATGCAGATTCTCAGGCCTTATCTCAGCTGTTATTGTAACATCAGAAACTTTAGGGGTGAGGCCCTGCAGCCTGTGTGTCCACAAGGCCCCTGAGTGGTTCAGAGGCAGCTCAAGTTTTTTTAATCTTCTTTGTGGTGCTGGGGATTGAACCAAGGCCCTTTGGACTGAGCTGTATCCTTAACCCCAGCCCACCTTTCCACTTTTTAAAATTTTGAGACTGATTTCATTCAGTTATTCAGGCTGGGTTCAAGCTTGCAATTTTGCCTCAGCCACCAGGTACTAGATGCACCATGCCTAGGCAGAAAACGGTTGAGAATCTCTGATTTAGAGGCTGAAAAGTGCAGTGCAGTTTTCTTCTCTGAAAGCCACTTTCCTAAGCTACGTGCCATCAGTCCCAGTCTGACAGCAACAGTGACCAAGGCCTGCCCACTGATAACCACACCCTTTATCACAACCAGTGGCTTCATACAGATTTTTATTTAGACCCAGGGCAACCTAGAAGCAATAGCTTCACTTCCACTGGCTCTATGCGGAGCTGGAGGTTCTAGGAACCTGAGGCCTCAGAGCCTGTTACCCCGAAGCTGGGTTCCTCTGAGCTTTGGCCAAGCAGGGACAGAGTTTGAGGTCTATTGCAGGCCCTGAACTCTGGCTGTTGTCAGCTGAGGGGTGGCAGGTCTTAGCCTTATTGTTGGGGTCCAACTGCACCTCTGTCCAAATGTTGTAAGGAATAAAATAGGCACAAGGAAGGGAATTTGTGTGTGTGTGTGTGTGTGTGTGTGTGTGTGTCTGACCATTGATCTTCTGCTTACCCCAAGAAACAGCTGAGAGTTGCAGATTTTTTTTGTCTTTTTGTTATTTTTAAGACAGGGTCTTGCTATGCAGTTCAGGCTGGCCTTGAGCTCATTTTTGTAGCCCAGGCTGGTCTTGAACTCACATAGATCCTCCTGCCTCAGCCTCCCAAGTGCTGGGATTATAGGTGTGGTGAGAGTTGTAGATTTTAAACTTGGAAGAGGAGGGAAGATGGAGCCCCAAGGGTCAGGCCAGAGATGTGCAGGCTCGGCTCAGTGCCTAACACATAGTTAGCACTCCCAGACATTATTTGTGAATCACACATGATTATTGATCAAGATAAGAAAGCCCTGTTTTATATGTACTCTTCATGATGAGTGCATTTATGCTTTTATTGTGATAGAACGTACACGCCTTATTTGTTAATACTAAACATCTTCCATCTGGTAAGTTTCCTCAAACAACTTCCAAGTTTAGATAATGCTGCAGGCTCAGCTGAGACGCTAAAGCTACCCCCGGGTAGGTTCTTGGTAGGGTCAGGGAAAAGCCCCTGAGTGTGGAATGAGACCGGTCTGGGTTCAGGTCTCAACTCCATCACTTATCTCTGAGGAGAGTGAGGGCTTCCGTTTCCCCCTTGTTCCAGCGGGAAGCACAGAGTGTACCCTTCTCTCCAGACACGAGGGTTATTGTATCTGTCGAGGGCGTTGCTGACTGTGCAGACATAGGCAAGAATTAAAGCCCGCACACGTCTAGCCTGAGACAGACTCTTCCCCCATCACGTGCCTGGGCCAGACACATTCCCTGCCTTTTATAACCAAACTTGTTTGCAGTGAATGAGGAAGGAAGGTGCCCCGCAGTGCAACAGCCGTACCCAGGTCTCTGCTCTCCCGGATCCTGCCCAGGACTGGGCATGTGGAGGGGCTGAGCATGCTCAGCTCAGCCTAAGTCTTCAGCCCAGGCTGTCTACAAAGCAGCTGTATCCTGGGTGCTTCTGGTAGCCACAGAGGGCTGGGTTTGCCTGGCATTGGTGGAAACAGAGGATCTGTCTAAACTAAGGATGGGGTCTCAAAATCCCATCAGTCAAACCCTTTCCCCCCAGGCAGCTTTCTTTGTAACACAAGCTACCCCATGGCTTCCTATCTCACCTGAGGAGACATGGTTGTGGAATCCCTTATGGCAACCCCAATTATGTTTGTATCTGGGCCTGGCCCCATCCAATCTGACTGCAGTATTTCCCCCTCCCCTTAGCTGGCTGCGCTGATTCTAGCTACCTTGGGGCCCTAGATTGTACTAGTCTCTCATCGGAGGGCATCCCCTCACTTAACTGGCAGGTCTTTTTTTTTTTTGGCGGGACTGGTGTTTGAACTCATAACCTTGCACTTGCCATGGCATGAGGCTGGAGCAATCTCCCCAGTGCCACTGGCAGGTCTTAAGTGGCATCACATCTTAGGTTCTTATGCTTGCAAGCCCCTCCCCCAGTGCTTTAGATCCCGCCCCCCACTGTGCTTTGCACCTGAGGGCTTTCTATTCCCACATGATTTATTTCATTCATCTTGTTCCTTGTGTCTCCCCAGCTAGAGTGCCCACTCAATGTGACCAGAGTTTTGCTTGCTGTTTGCTTTGCAATATCCTCAGGGCTCAGTGCAGGGTGTTGACACATAGTAGGCACTCAGCCCATCTTGGCTGAGTGGGATAGAACTGGCATTCTGCTTGCCATTCAACTGCCCCTTGCCTATAGCTCAAAGGTGGCTCTAAATTCAGGAGAGGAACTGGACTGTCGTTTTTGAGTCACCTCAGCTGTGTCCAGCTTCCTACGACTGCATAGGTGAGAAGTACCAGGTACTCATAGTTTTCCTTCTCTGAAAGCCACTGTTATAAACTATGTGCCATCAGCTCCAGCCTCTGACAGCAACAGGGGCCAGTGCCTACCCACTGATAACCACATTCTTTATTATAACCAGCTGCTTCACACAGGTTCTTGTTTAGAACCCAGAGCAACCTAGAAGCAATAACTTCACTTCCACTGGCTCTTTGAGGAGCTGGAGGTTCTAGGAACCTGAGGCCTCAGAGCCGGTTACCCTGGAGCCGGGTCCCTCTGAGCTTTGGTCAAGCAGGGAAAGAATGGGATATGGACCAGGAGGCCTGAGTTTAAGTTCTCTCACCCGCGCTTCTGCACCTTTCTGGGCTGTGGTCTCCCCAACTGTAAGGTGGGGGTGAGAAGGTCACCTGTGAGGACTGGGTGATGCCCAGCTAAGGCACTTTGCATGGTGACTGACACATAGTAAATGCCAGCTGTTGTTTATCAGTTTTGTGTCTTGGAGGAAGTGACCGCCTGGCCTGCCTGCTTCTCAGGTAAGACAAGGAGGCGGGACATGCCCTGGCCTTGTGGACCCTGATGCCCAGGATGGGACAGGGATACTGGGGTCTGTGGCCCAATGCCTGACCAGGGAACACAAGGGAGTTGGAGGCAGGTAGCAGACGGTAGAGATGGCTCCCACCTAACAGACCCTGCTAGGTTGTCCTTGGTGGGAGGGGAGTGGGTGGACGGCAGCCTGGACAGTGACCTGGTCTCACTTCCTACAGGCAGAGCGCAGTTAATAAGACTAAGTGGGGTCACTTCTGCCCTCCCCTGACCTGGTCCACAGACAGCAGGGGGTGGGACAGAGAGAGCAGCTGAGGATGAAATGGTGTCATGGGTTAGACTTGGAGCACTGACCATGGTGACCAGGGATATCCTCATACCTTCCTGTGATTTGAGAATGTGTGTATATGTGCATGTGGGTTAGACACACACACACACACACACACACACACACACACACACACACACACACAGTTGAGGCCAGCCCTGCTGTCGGAAGCTGAAGGGTCACCTATTCTCTGACACAAAGCCTGCTGTCTGGTGCCAGCTGGAAATACCAGCTCTGTGCTGTGTGCCAGTCCCTGCTCTGGGCAGGGAAGGCTCCGTGCCTTTCAAAGATCCTGCTTTGAAAGTGCAGGGTTTGCCAGGCCCAGACTCTGGGCAGAAGAGAGAGCTCAGGATGGGTGTGTGTGTGTGTGTGTGTGTGTGTGTGTGTGTGTGTAAGCCTCTCCCCAGGGGACAGAGAAGCAGTACTACATATGGTTCACCCTTTTTTTTTTTTTTTTTTTTTGGTGTTACCAGGGATCGAACTCAGGACCTTGCACTTGCCAGGCAAGAATTTATTCCACTGAGCTATCTCCCTGGCCTCCAGTGCCCCATACAAATGAGAGCAATTACTGACATTTATTGCATGCCAACTGTGCCCCTGCCACCTCACCTCTGGCATCAGCTCATTTTTAAGATGAAGTAGAGTCTTAGAGAGGTCTGGAAGCCTTCCCAAAATAGCACAGCTGGAAAATGACAGTGAAGGAGTGACGGCTTGCAGGGGATAAATGGCTTACTTGTCATCAATGTGTGTATGGCAGAGCTGAGATTTGAACTCAGATCCATCTGGTTCCAGAGCCTGTGCCATTGCTACCGCCATCTTCCCTGAGCTTCTCTGAACCAGAAGCCGGGTAGCTGAGAGAGGGCTGGCTTTGGGTAGGTGGAGGCAGAGGCAGAAGGAGGGAGGGTTCTGCCTTGAGGGGTCGGGGAGGTGAAGAGTGAGGTTTGAATGGCAGCTGGGTGAGCTCCAGGGAATGAGGAAGGGGCTGGCTCCCTGGGGAAGAGAAGAGCCCCGCAAAGGCACGGAGGCGTGAAATAGCGTGCCATGTTCTGGTGGTTTATGGCCAGCCCATTGAGCAGGAAGATGACCTCCACATGCCCCGCCCCCAGCCCAGCCTGGTTCAGAAAGCTTGATTGTCCCCCATGCCCCTCTGCCCCCCTCCTGTAGGCTCCAGGGATGTGGACAAGAAAGGAGCTTGTCTTTCCGGGCTCTGCTGGAGTTCTGCCGCTGAGGTTTGGTTACCATGGTGACAGGCTCCATGGAAACTCAGCGGCCTTTTCCAGGATGGGCCTGGACCCCAGCCCACCTGCTGATGCTTTGCCTCCCCTCTCTTCAGCATCCCCAGGCAATGCCTGGGTGGTCACTCAATTTGCAACTCTGCCCCTCTGCCTCAGAAGGGGCAGCAAGAGCCCTGCAGTCAGTAAGGTGGGGATTCCAGAAGGAAGGGTCCACGGGGCAGGAAGCATCCCCATCAGACAAACACTGGACATGGAGACCCAAATTCTCTTATGTTCAGGCAGATGAGGGCTGAGGCTTTGTGTGGCTACTAGGAGGTCCTGGCTGTTCTGTCTCTGTGTCTGGGTCCATTTCTCCTGAATCCTGAGGTTCCGAGTTCTGCTCCTTGCTGCCCACTGTCTGGGGGGCCCGCCTGCACCTTTTCTTGGAAAGTGGACACGCTGTGGAGCCAGTGGTGGGAAGGAACCTCATTCCATAGTCTTCAGCGGTGTGACGTTGATGGAGTTGCTCCCTCTGCCTGGCCTTGGACGTCCAGGGGTGTCTTTCCCAGGGCTGCTTGTTGATGCAGTGAGCATGTGCAAAATAAAACCTGTGCGTGTTGAGTTCCCGCAGACTTACTGCTGCTAGTGCATTTGTTGTGCTAAGAGCTGCACTTACACTGCCTCGTCTTCTCTTTGTGACCCCGCTGGGAGGAAGAATTCTTATCCCAGGTGGTCCCTGATGACCCTGAGGCAAAGATGGTGGAGGACCCAGTTCATGGTCACATGGCTGGCTGCCACATGGCAGAGCAGGAAGGAGAACACAGGTTCTTCTGACATCGAAGTGCTACCAAGAATAGCACTTCCTTATGGGGTTGGTTAATTTTCATTGAGCACCAACTATTGTGTGCACACAGAGCATCCACAGGAGGAGGTGGGCAGACGAGAAAGTACAGAGGCCAACTGTGACAGGCAGCGTGTTGCGGTAGGGACAATGGATGTAGGTGTGTTCTTTTTTTAATTTAAGTGTTAATTGACACACAATAATTGTACAAATGTGTGGGCTACAGTATGATTTCTTTTTTAATATTTAATGCAGGATCTACAGGGCCTCACTATGTAGATCAGACTCGGAGTAATTCTGTTTCAGCCTCCCAAGCACTAGGATTACAGGTGTGCACCACCATACCCAATCTCAATCACCGTCTCAGAGTGCCCTGGGGGTGGGGCCAGCACGGCATGCCAGGGATCTAACCCTGGCCCCTGCGTCTGCCTAAGCAGGCACTTTAGTCTGCTGAGCTATCTCACCGACCCTTGTAGTATGATGTTTTGCCACTTGTGTACATTGTGTAATGGTCGGGGCAGGATAATTAGCATGTGCATGCCCTCAAGGATTTATCATTCATCTGTTGAGACATTCAAATCTTGTAGCAATTTTGAAATATGAATTATTGACTGTGGGGAAGTTCTTAAAGAGGGTAAGCAGTCAAGGATGCTACCTTGGAGTAAGAGGTGCATGAAAAGGAGATTTCAACAGCTAGCTGTCATGGCCCCTGCTTGTAATTCCAGTACTCTGGGAGGCTGATGCAGGAGGATTTCAAGTTTAAACCCAGACTGCAATTTAAATGACTTAGGGAGGGCCAATGAGATAGCTCAGCAGACTAAACACCTGCTTAGGCAAGCGCAGGGACTGGGGTTTGATCCTGGGGGGGTTTGTCCCTGCTCCTGGACATGCTGAGCCATGCTGAGCCAGCCACCAACCCTGTACCAAACACGTCAAATGAATGAATAAATGAATGAATAAATAAATGACTTAGAGATATCCTGTCTCAAAATCTCAAAATAAAAATATAAAAGCTTGGGATTTAGGGGTGGGGTAAAGGGTGATCTGAATACTGTGTGTGGCGTGCCTCCAGGGTTGGGTGATCAGGATTCTGGTAAGGGAGAGAGGGGCCTGAGATGACCAGGAGAGGACAGTAGGGTTCAGATCACACAGAGCACTGGAGGCTGGGGCAGGTGGGAAGGCTTATCCTGAGACCAGTGGAAAGAAACAACTGGCTGGGGAGGAGCCTGATTTATAAGAGAAGCAGCTCTCCTGGCTGCCCAGGGAGAAATGCCTAGGAGAGAGGTAGGCTGGAGGGATGTCCTCTGTCATTGGTTGGAGCTTCTGGTGGCCAGGGCTGGAGCTGGAGACGCAGGGCTTGGCACGGTTCTGCTGGCATTGGTGAGCAAGGCAGAAAAAACAGAAAGGAACAGAGGGTCACTCCCTGCTCTGCCTCCTGCAACTGGTGCAGCACATTGTCGCCCCCCAGGAGGGAAGAGCCAGGTGGTGCTGGTGGTGGTGCTTTGGACTGTAGCTGGCTAGGGGTGGGGGTGGGGGTGGGGGATGTAGTGCTCCCCTGGAGGCTCCAGGTCAGTGATGTCCCAGAGTGTCCCAGTGGAGTTATAGAGCCTGGGGTTCTGGAAGAAGCTGGGCTGCAGACACAAAGTTGGGAGTTGACAGTGTGAATGTGGTACAGCCATGGGGCTGAGGAGGGCAAAGGAGATCATGTGCATAGGATAGGAGCAGACAGAGGAGAGGAGAGATGAAAGGGACAGAGAGAGGAGGAGAGAGGACACTTGGGTGCACTCCGGTGTGCCTTCGCAGCAAACCTTGTGTGGCTAGTGCTGAAGCCAGGGCTGGAGAGCGGTGTGGGTCCCACAGGTGCGGTCTGGCTGCAGCAACAGTTCAGTGCTTGTAATCTGGTGGGGAAGGTGGCAGCCACGCTGGCCTGGTGTGTGTGTGTGTGTGTGTGTGGTTTCCT
>PVKN010024424.1:0-14453 GCA_004027915.1 Capromys pilorides
GAAAGACAGTGATGTTAAGCTCAAGTACCTATGTTATAGAGTGATAGTACTTCTAAGCTTCTCTTCTGGAGAGTTAAGAACTTAAGTTTACAGACCAAAAAGTTAGAGTAAAAGAAGGGTGACAAGGATAACCAACACTTTGACCCTAGCCCTTCATGGTCAGTGAGGACTCAAGACATAAGAGAACCTGTGCTGTATCATCCTATAACTCAGTGGTATCCCAAATTTTCTGTTCAAGGATATCATGGGACCACAGAGGAAAGGGTTTAATGATGTATAGTGTGCCTAAGGAGAGTCGTCTCAAGAGAAAACATTCTCTCAGGCTTTCACAGAGAGCAAATTGGTCAAACAATGGCTGAGATTCATCTAGATAGCTGACACTGACAAAAGTTCTACAAAACACTGTACATGGTTTCAAGTTAAATCCTGAGGGGATTTGGCTGACCTTGTCAGATATGAAAGTTACATGTTTTGTTATATAGCTCTTGCTTTAACTTGGACTTAACCACAGAGCAGAAAAGTTTAACCACAAGGCATAAAAAGTAAAGCCAGATTAGTATGCTCAGCTGTAAAAGGCTCAAGTCAACAGTTTCAGACATTTCCAGTTCTGCCGATAACCCACTACTATTATGGAATATTGGACTATGTATACAACAACTTTCTCTTAGTTCCATGAGAAGAAATATTTGTACCAATAGTGTTTAGAAGAGTTATCATGTCTGCATCTTGAACTCTGAACAACTACTACGAAGACAACAATATGCACTGTGTTAATTATTGTGGCTTCCCTACTAACGTGTTTTGAAACTGTCTCATTGTTATTTCTTATTAAAAGCAATAAAAAATGAAAAAAGTATATATAAAGTACAAATGATTATGTTTATAAAACACTGAGTCAAGATGACTATAGGACAAATTTGACTGCTCCTGGGGGTAGAAAGTTTGATTACTCAATTGTACTCTCACAGCTAAGTGTCACTAAAAGTACTCATCCACATCTTTATTGGTGATATCTAAAAACTGAAACCCCATAAACTCACATAACAAGCATATTCCAAATTCTGTGAGTTCCTTGAAGTTCTTGACAATTGAACACAGCTAAATACATGTGCATTGAAAGAAGAACTTATTTAGGAGCAACTCTGATTATTGCATGCAGCTGTCTTTTGGAATTAAACGCAAGGAGGTGTGTCACATGACGTGACAATTCTTTGACTGCTTTGGAAGTTCTTTCCTGCTTAACTAGTTTGTGGGGTCAGAAAATTGTTGAATGTAGTGAAGTTAAAGAAATCCAAGTCAAACACTTGGTCCGCCTGAAGCCCTGAGGAAAAACTTTTCTGTATGACAGCCCTGTTATGATAATGGAAAACCAAATATTTAAATGAGTACTATTATCTTCATAGCACTGGGTTAGGACACAAGGATACAAAAAACTCTAACTCTGCCTTCCCTCAGAAATTTAAAGTTTATCTGAGATAGAGCACAGGGACATAGAATTTAACCCCACCTCTATCCTCCTGGAAAGTCTGTCCATCAGTACCTGTGACTGCTCTGTTCCCCTTGCCCAGTTGCTATTCAAGTTCATCAAGTCAGTTTTTATGCTGACATTTGCATTCAGCCTCCACTTTCCATGTGTAACACCTTGGCCTAGCTCTCTTCCTAGTCCACTTGAGACAGACCACCCCAGTTTCTGGCTCCTGTGCTTCTTCATTTTTCTCCCTCTTGTTAATCTTGTGAAAGAGTAGTCTGCTCAAAAAATCTTCAGTGGTTCTTTGCTATTGCATAGAAAGCACATCCTCAGCCTGGTTCTCAAGGCCTTACACAATGAAACTATAAACTATTTTTCTAGGCTTTTTTCTCATTGCTGTCTTGCTTGTGACATTCTGCATAAATTGGAGCATCTGCTGTTCTTTGGACATGGACACAATCTTTGTTTTCCCTACTCAAAGCACGTGCCTGTGTATGTGTCCTCTTCTTTCCTGCCTCATCCTTGGCCTTCCCTGGCAAGCTGAAAAACAAATTAATCCTGTATCGCTATATAGTATTTAACTATATGACTATGTCAGAATTTATCATCTTTCTGTCAAGGGATATTTGGGTGCTACCTAGTTAGAGAGCATCACGAATAAAGCATGATGAATGTATTGTATATGCTTTAGTGTAAACGCTTTTAACTTTATTTTCACTTATTCTTAGAGAATTGACAAGTAGTTGGCATGTGTTTGTTCTGATGTAGATATTGCCAAACAATTCTTCAAGGTGTTTGCACCAGTTGATAATCTGATAAGAGGTGGATAAGTGTTCTAGTAGCTCCATATCTCAACAATTCTTGGAAAATGTCTTTTAAAATCTTACAGCAGAGCCAGATGTGGTAGAACATACCTGCAATCCCAACAAAGGGGGAGAGAGGGGCTAAGGCAAGATGATCACTGTGAGTTTCAGGCTAACCTGGGTTACACAGTGAGTTCAAGCCCAGTCTGAACTACACAGTGAGACCTTGTCTTAAAAAAAATCTTCAAAGCAATGCTGTTGTACATAATAGTAACTCATTGTGATTTTTAATGTCAATTTCCTTGATGACTAATGATGTGAAACACTTGCTGTTGGACTCTCTTTTCTGGAGTACCTATTCAGCTCTTTCTTTTCCTTAGTGATTTTCAGGAATACTTGAATATTTTTGATGTCCTGGATATAAGTCTTGTCAGGTATAAATGTTACAAAAAACTCATCATTAGTTTGTAAGTTACCTTCTCGTACTCATGTCTTTTGACAAATACACACTCCTGATTTTGATGAAGCCCAAATTTGTGGGTATTTTATATGACTAACTTGAGTGGAAAATTTTCAAGACAGGGTCTGTACAGTCTTTGTCCTTATTATACCTATTAAAGTTTTAAGTACTATCTTGAATAAATTAAGACTTTTATATTTGTTGAACTGAATTGCTAGTAGTACGGTATAGAGGACAAATTATTAGAAGACTCAAGTAAGTTAACAGCCTACTGAACTATTTGATAGGATTAAAGAACAAGTTTAGCTATGAGAGAGGAAGGGCTCTGTGTTAGTATACTCACAAACAAATCAGAGAGATATATGGACACGCCCTCATGTTCCTGCCAGGTGCCAATAGTTTACAGAAATGCTTTCACTTGAACTCAGTAGCAGTGTTGGAAGTAGAGAATATTGTTTCTTTTGTTTTGGAGATTATTAAAAAAAAGGTTTAGAGAAGTTAAATAACTGACCTTCCAGTGTTCTTGGAAAGAACTACTGAATCACTGTCTGCTTCACCCTCACAAACTACTCACTTGTATGCATTCTCTATTCTGTTTCTCTCAATTAAGTTGTAATTCTTAATAAATCATTGTTTTTGTTCCTTAGGCTGTTTATACACATTATGCTTATTATAATTAGTTAACCTAATTAAAGAGATGAAAATGCATGCTGACTCTTAAAAACCAAGTTTGGAAAAACTCAGGAAAGGCACAATATTGAAAAGTAATTGGTATGTGAATTAGATGATTATAGAAGATTGGGAAACAATCTGAAGAATCTAGATGTATTTTGCATTCAGAATACTTCCTGAGTGAAGCTGGATGTGGTGGTGCACGCTTGTAATCCCAGCACTTGGGAGGCTGAGGCAGGAGGATCAGTGTGAGTTTGAGACCAGCCTGAGCTACAAAAGTGAGCTCAAGGCTAGCCTGAACTGCATACCGAGACCCTATCTCAAAAAGACCAAAAAAAAAAAAAAAAAAAAAATACTGCCTAAGTATTTGGTTTTGCTAAATGTAGAAGTTGTGGACTATTCAAGATGAGTGTGGCTTATGAAAAGCAAGACCAAACCAAATCTAACCACAACAAAAAGCAAAACAGAACTCTATTTAGTAAATTTACACTGGAGGAAAAGGCCTTGGCTAAACATCACAAGATTGGCAGACAAGTTCTTCTGCTTCAGTACGCCATTGAGTGCGTGCTCCGGCCTCCTACCCTAATCATGTCTTCTCACAAGACTTTCAGAATCAAACTATTCCTGGCCAAGAAGCAAAAGCAGAACTGCCCCATTCCTCAGTGAATTTGGATGAAGACAGGTGGTAAAATCAGGTACAACTCCAAGAGGAGACAGTTAAGGAGGACCAGGCTAGGACTGCAAGGAGTTGCACATGAGCTGCAACACATTTATGCTCTGGGAGGTCACAAGGTGTCCTCTTTTAATCATGGTCAAGACAATACTGACCAGGTTTTAAAAATAACCATGGCCTGGACAGTGATATATACTTAATCAGGAATCTTATTTTTTTTCTGTGATCAGTACTATTGAATCAATAAATTTTTTAAACCTTAAAAAAAGATTGGCAAATAAATATATGTATATATGTGAAGATAATCCTTTTCCTGAATATTTTTACTTAATCAGCTACTTGATTAGCTGATACAGTACAGGCTCAACTCAGTTATAGCTGAAAGCTACATTTACTCACATTCGTGACAAAACAAATTAGAGCTCTGTTCAACAAGTGAATAGCACATAATAAGAGTCCAGTAAACATCAGTTAATATCACTATCATTATTATTAACTGCATGTGGTATAAACTAGGACTTGTAACAGCTGGGACTAAACTTTGACAACTGACTTCAAGGGATGATTATTAACTATCCCAAATTAATTCAAACTGGATACATATCTCAAAATTCCTGCCAAACATCATGTTAACTGGGTACTCGCTATTTTCATACTAAGTATCATAGTCTAGGAAAGCTTTGACTAAAAAAAAGGAAAAACTTTTAAAGAGATCTCATAAAATCTAGTGTGGACTGGTTTATATCAGATTCTAGCAAATTGTTAGTGGGAGGACAGGGAGGGGCACCTCCTGAAATAAGAGATCTGGGTCAGCAGCGGCAGCCCAGGCATGTTTTTGTAAGAATGCTGTTAAGTGCTAAGGACAATTTGTCTCATTACTGCCTCTCCCTACTGTTCACTTTTAATTATTGATGTCATTTTCCTTCCCTCTCTGCCCAAACAAACATAACATTTAAAGAGACTGTCCTCCAGTTTGGGTTGTCCTCCGAGCCACAACTTGTTTCCCCATTTTCCTAATGAGCAGGGAACTTAACACTTTATCATGCATCAGTGTGTCCTTGGGTGACAGCTCCAGCTCTTTTCTTTTCTTCACCTTCCTTAAACATTCCTCTACATATTTTTATCAAAACAACTGAAGCTTGCCCTTAAATGCACAACAATGTTATTATCACTTGACTTCCCTGGGACGTATTTGGTATAGTCCAGCATTGGGATGTGGTTTGGGATTAATTAAAAAATGATAAAAAAACAAAAAAACAAAAAAAAAGTCTGCATATAAAATTGATGGACCCTTAACATCCTGTGTTATTTTTAAAGGAAAGCTATCATAACAAATGCTTACCAGAAGATTAGATCTCTAGATTAAACACTTGGACTAAATTTTGTAGACATTCACATGTAGACTTTTAAACAGATACATGAACAGAATCCTAGACTAGGCTTCATCTATAACCCTGTGTCTTCACACCATTAGGCACACATGTGTTAATTTAAGGATTCCCTGCAAAAATTAAAGAACACAGAGAAGTTAAAGAACCAATTAGCCAATGAGGCCAACCGTCCCAACTACTCTGTCCACTTTCTTCTTTGAGTACTTTGTCACCTCCCACAGCTAACATTTTGCACCAACCTTAGCTGTGTGTCTCTAACCCTCTTACCCAGCCTGACTCCAAGCTTGCTTGCTTACTTTCAATTGTTTGGTATCAGGGATTGAACTCAGGACCTTATATTCGCCAGGCAGGCATTTATACCACTGAGCTATCTCCCCCAGACACAGCTGCATATTTAGCTTCCACCCTCATTCACACCTAGCATGAAACCAAGCAATTGATGGGTGTTAAGAATGCATGTCATAGGCCAGCAAACAGCTCAGCGGATTAAAGTGACTACTTAGCAGATGCAGCAGCAGGGGTTCAATCCCTAGCATGCCATGCTGGCCCCGCCCCTGGGGCACATGGAGATTGTGATTGGCACTGGGCATGGTGGCGTGTGCCTATAATCCCAGCTCTTGGGAGGCTGAACACAGGAGGATCACTATGAGTCCAATCTATGTAGTGAGACCCTGTAGATCCTGTACTGAAAAAAAAAAAAAAAAGAATACATGTCACATGCTAGCCCCACCTTCGGGCACAGTGAGCTGGCCACCAAGACTAGGTGTGGTGGTGCACACCTATAACCTCAGTGCTGGGGAGGTTGGAAACAGAAAGTTCACCACCAGTCCAAGCTGTGTAATGAGACCCTGTACCAAATACTTAAAAAAATAAAATAAATTTTAAAAAGAGTACAACATGTCAGATGGACAGAGATGACTGTCAAATCCTGAGCTTAAACACTATAAAACTCTTCTTGGCTCTGGTTGCCAGCTATAACACCTTCTGAGCTGTGCATTTATTTATTTATTTATTTAGTTAGTTAGTTAGTTAGTTAGTTAGACAGGGTCTGTCCTTGCAGCCCATAGTGGCATTGAACTCACTATGTAGCCTAGACTGGCTGAGATTAAAGATGTTCACCACCACTTCTCTGAGGTTTTGAGAAGAAATTTTAGAAGCTTTTCTTCTCCCCAGAAGTTGTATCTTTTAAGGAAGCACAATTACATAAATGTAAAGTAAGTAATTCTATCAATTTGAATCTGCCAGCGTAAGGCAAACTGCTCCCCCACACCACCCTTGCCTTTTATTTTCATTATGGTCAGCTCAGCCTATTCTTGGGGTGGGGCTGGCCCAACATGTGGTGCCGGGGATTGAACCGCAGTCCCTGTAGTTGGCTAAGCTTGCTTAAGGAGGCACTTTAGACCGCTGAGCTTTCTCACTGGCCCCAAATTGCTTATTTTGATTCTCAGAATTCCATTAATTTGAGCAAACTTCATCATCACTCGAACCAGTATAACAGAAAATCCACACCTCCCCCCCCCCCCCCCCCCCCCCCCCCCCCCCCCCCCCCCCCCCCGCCACATACACGTGCATGAGCATACTTCAGTTTGTTAGTTGCCTAGGGAATACTTCCTGTTCCAGTTCTAGTTGCTTCGATCTCTTAGAAATGTCTAGTCGCTGTAGTGCACATTGTAGAAATCAATGCCCAGTTGACAAGTCATTCTATGTCTATACTTCTTGCCTGCTTATCTCATATAAGCCCTAGACACCAAAGATCTTGAGGCCTGATATTCTGGGAATTATCTCAATCAACACCCATTGATTTAAATAAATCTGCCTCTAAATCCTGGCTTTTTTTTTTTTTTTTAATGTATTTAGTACAGGGTCTATAGGGTCTCACTATACAGATTGGATTCGTGGTGATTTTCTTGTTTTCAGCCTCCCAACAGCTGGGACTACAGGCGTGTTCCATTTGACTCATTTGACTTCTCAGTGCACCCCAGGGGTGGGGTCAGCACAGCATACTGGGAATTGAATCCTGGCCACTGCACTCTGCCCAAGCAGACACTTTGGTCCACTGAGCTATCTGGCCAGCCCTCCTGGGTGTTGTTTTAGTGTTTATGCTTGCCCTTGCACCAGCAGCAAAGGTGCCAATTGAA
This sequence comes from Capromys pilorides, assembly GCA_004027915.1. Classification (NCBI taxonomy): domain Eukaryota; kingdom Metazoa; phylum Chordata; class Mammalia; order Rodentia; family Capromyidae; genus Capromys; species Capromys pilorides. Next base: position 7,606 of record PVKN010024424.1, read on the forward strand.
AAACTCATGAAGTCTAATTCTAGAGCTGGTCCTCTTAAAAATTATCTTTGTGCTTGCTTGATTAGCTACCTCTTCTGAGTGTAAGGGATCTCCATTTGTGTCTCCACTGTAGAGGGAAACGACAAATGGCTTTGGGGCCTCCCCAAAATGGCAGAGCTTCCCAGTCTTCTGGAAGTCTTCACTATGTCCTCAGGATGAGGTAGGGAAGCTATCCCAGGACCTTGGCCCACTCACATGGGTGCCACTCATGTGCCCAGCATTATTGCAGATGCAAAATAGGCTCCCGCCCTAAAGTTGTGTGCAAGTCAAGCAAAATAACTGAAGGGCAAAGCAATAGACACTCCCAGGACTACATGCTATAGTTGTCTAGGAGAATGGAGAAATAGAAAAGAATTGCCAGAAAAAGCAGGGCATGGTGGCACGTGCCTCAATTCTAGCACTTGGGAGACTAAGGCAGGAGAATTACAAGTTTGAGGGTAGCCTAGGGACACATGGCAGGTCCCATGTTGGCCTGGACTGTACAGTAAGACTCTATGGAAAAAGGAAGAAACAGAGAGAGAAAAGGAGAGAGGGAGAAAGGGAGGGAAAGAGTGAGATTGTCAGACAGCGATAAGATCCCTCTCAAGTTTATTCTAAATGACAGCTGTCAGCATGAGGACATTTTCTCTGGTCCTGTTCAGCAATGTGAGTACAGCCACATCATAAACAGACCGTTGGAATTCTGCCTGCACTGGGATTCTGCTACGCAAGTCTTCTATGGAAGAGTTAGGAATACGCTTGCAGGACTGACTATGGAGCTCTCTTACCTGGGTACAGTGGGAAGCTGTGAGTGATGTGGGGATGACAAAGAGGTATCAGTGGCTGAAGATCCTGACAGGGGTGAAGGCTTATTCAGGTCAGAGTAGGACAGCAGTCACATGAATACAGTGGACACAAATATCACTGAAAATCACAAAAGGTACAATTGTTTAAGAGCCGTAAAACCTGGGTTTCTTCACTTTAGACAACAAGAATTTAAAACAAAAGGGTCCTGTATTACAGGGGATGAACAGTTGACTATGCAAGAGCTGAATAAGCCTGGCTAGTACTCAGACAGTGGATACACAGTGCAGTTCACATCAGGCTAGGGATCAGCATAAGCCACCCACCACTTTGCATGTACTATCTTGGCATTTTTCTTCTAAGTAGTAAGGGAGATTAAATAAAACTAAGTATGGTAACCCTATCTGCCAGATTATATTTCCATCTGAAATTAGTATAGAAGTGGAACACATTAACAGCTCCTATAGCTTTAACTTTCCACTCATTCATAAATTTGCCAGCTAATGTGTATATTTAGGCAAATATTAGAACTCCAGTGGGCAATGTCTTTTCAACTATGAAGTGTCTTTTTTTTTTTTTTGGTACTAGGAATTGAACTCAGGATCTTGTGCTTGCCAGGCAGGTGCTGCACTGCTGAGCTATAGCATTGGTCCTGTCTTCTCAATTATAAAATCCTGGATGGATTTTTCAAAGTATGAACATTGGTAATATCTAAAAGGACATATATAATGGAAAACAATTTCTAATTTAAGAGACACCGAGTAAGTATAATTGATGAAGTTTCAACAGGATCTACTTATACACAAACAAAATCAGAATGAGCAAAACTTTTATTCTATTTTTTATTTCTTGAGCAAAACTTTCAGCAGAGCCAAATTCAGTCCTGGTTTTACCACTTCCTGGGAACAAGTAGGGGAGGTCATAGTGTTCCAGAATGATTTGAAAATAGTACACAAGCCATCAATATTACATACGTTCATGCAGCCTTACTAGGATATAAAAGTTGGTGACTGATAGGGCATAAATTTTGAAAACTTTTACTAGATTATGAGTCAGATACAGGGAATCCAAGAACTATGTCATCCAAATATTTCAAAAGAAATTGTAGTATTTAAACTTTCGTTTGTTTGCTGATTATGAATAAGGTCAATTCAGGTTGACAACATTGCCCCTGTGTGAAAATCTTGCTGCATTTTATCAGTAACTTGATGTATGTACGCATGTATGTATCTGTGTATTTAGTACAGGGTCTACAGGGTCTCACTTCACAGATTGGACATGTAGTGATCCTGCTGTTTTTAGCCTCCCAAGCACTGGGATTATAGGCGAGCACCACCATGCCCTATCTCAGTTGCCATCTCTGTGTGCCCCGGGGCCAGGGTTGGGGATCAAATACGGAGTAACTTTTCCCCTTGTTTTTAAAAACCTTTCATTGTGCCTATAGGGTGAATTTCTGTGTCTGCATTGTTGTTTGTTGGAATAGTGTGGTACTGCTGTATTTAACTGGATCAGAGATTTAATGTCCACTTCAAAGTTCCTACCATTACAACCAAAAATGTCCAATTGAGTAGGTTTATCCAGTGATATAATGTTAGTCATTACCATCGCCAGTTGAAAACAGCCAAACCCCCAAAGTGACATAGCTGGCTAGGGCAGCTGGTAAGGTGACTGGGGCCCCTGGCCCTGACCTACTAGCTGCAGAGACCTGTGAACCACAGCTGCAGAGTAGCAGCTCCTGGGCCCAACAGGACATGAAGCTGAAATCTACACACAGCTCCTGTCTCCCGGTGTGAAGGCGCACCAACCCCAGCAGCTGACACCAATTTTCTGACACAAGAGCAAGAAGAAGGTAGCACTTGATAGCGATCTTCTAACATGCGATAAAGTGGGACCTCCACTGTCAAGGAACGTATAGAGACAGCAGCAATTGACGTTACCTCAGTGCCCTTGTGTTCTCTCAGGAAGGATCTTCTCTTTTTCCCTTCAAAGCACCTTTTATTTCCTTCAGCACTTCTTTGGTACTTTCTTTCTTATTTCTGCCCTAACATAAATAATAATCTTTCACATTTACCACCTGTTTTGATGGATTTATTGAATGGAACAATAAGAACCTGAAAGACACTGTTGGCCCCTACCTCACAGAAAACAAAAATGCATAGACTTTGTTGGCCACAACCAGGCCTTCCATGCCATGGTTTTCAACATTCAATATTTGTGCCAGTTACAGTGTAAGCCCAGACCACTGTAAGTGATGGAGCTGTAGAGGTGAAAGCTCCTCCATTAGCACATAAGATGAAAAAGTGAAAGATAAGTAATAGTTAAGTGCTATGATGGAGGGGAGAAAAAAATTTCCTTGCCAGGAAGGTGATGAGAAATTAGGATAGATCTGTGAGAGGCACTGGCATCTGAGCTAAGTTTCAAAATTCCAGCAGCGGTCATGTAAGCAGCTATAACACAGGGGGGAATTTTCTTGGAAGAAGAAGCAGCACATGCAAAATTCAAATGAGACAAGACCCACAGCCAACAGCAAGAGAATTTTCCAGTAATTCATGCTCCTGAAATGTCAGGTATACACAGAGGGAGAACTGAGAGAACCTGATATCATTTAGGCCAAAGTGGGATGCTCTGGAATACAAATAATGTTTTCTTTTCTAATCTTTTCTTTTCTTTCTTTCTTTTTTTGTGGCCTAAATAGAAGTTCTATCCGTATCGAAGTCCAGAAAATTGGGGAAAGGAAATTAGTTATGTGATTTTGCAGGTGTTCAGTTGAGAATGATAGGGCTCCAAACACATGGAGAGGTAAGGAAGCAAAAAAATACCAGGACTGGAAACTAAATGATGTTTCCTTTCCTCTTAAGGGACCAAAGATCTCACTGAGGAATTAAGCCAATGGATTCCTTAGGAAGGGGACTCCCTCCCTGCGTGTGAGGTTCAAGGGGAAGCGAGCTGTGAATCTTCTTTTTAATCTAGCGTAGTGTAAACAATGAGGCTTGCAGTCTCTGGAAGAAAGTTTAGATAGATTGCCTTTTAAAAACTAATCTAAATTCATTTAGATTAGTAATTCTTTTAATGATCATTAAAAATGAACTTGTGGTGACCTTATACACTTGTATATGAAGTGTGATGTTCTGTCTGGCAGGTCTTTGCAGTGCGCTGGGACCAGAGCTACACTGTGATGTAGGGCTTCCTGAGCCAATCAGCATGAGGCAGAGTGTAGCTCAGCTGTCTGGCAGCTTCAGTAAGATGAGGAAATAAGAATGAGTAGAGCTTTCCAATATATTTTGTTTTGGTTATAAAGACTAAATTTAAGGTCTTTGCATAGATCTACATCCAGCTCTTTTTATTTATTTATTTATTTATTTATTTATTTATTTATTTATTTATTTATTTGAGTTAGGCTGTAAGTCACTAAGTTGCTTAGAATGGGCTTAAACTTGTGAGTTTCCCACCTCAGCCTCCCAGAGTGCTAAGATTATAGCTATGCACCATGGCACCTGGCTCCAATATATTTTTAATATGATGAAATTACATTTGCCCTCATATTGAAGATATTGTTGTTATCTTTAGAGTATGATTTTTTTAAAACTAAAATTCACTCACATGTGCTCATATTCCAAATGACAGAAACCATTCATTTCAACTACAAACAAAATCCAGTCTCCATTTGAGGAAAAGATTACAGGATTATAGCTGTTAAGCCTTCTCTGACAGGAAATGAGTAGCAGTTTAGCTGTGACTGTGTGGTTCCACTGCATGACTAGGTCACCTCACCACAGCCTCAACCCTTGGGCTGGGCTGACCCAGACAGGGAACTAGAAATCCTAAGAGAGAAAGAAAGGCAAGAAGAAACGTGTCACTGTAAAGGAAAAGGAACAATAGAAAATTCTGAAAATTTCATGATTGCAGTTTGAAGAGATGACATGAGATGCACAGCTGTGAGCAAAGCTGCTTCGGGTCATACTTCTGTGACAGTTGTCAGCCGAGTCAGCTCCTCTTTGTCTCGCTCTTCTTTACCACCTCAGGCAGGAATTTGAAGAGGCCGACTGGAGAGTAATCTCTGTCCCCAAACCAGACAGATGACTGAAACAAACCTGAAAAGCCAAATTGCTGACCTTGGACTGAAATGACCATTTTGCTCACTCGGGGCTTCCGATTGGAACCTCTTTCTTAAGAAGCACAGATGTGGCCTTCAAAGACTCTTTCTTGTACAAGTTTGTTTTTTAAAAAAGAATGATGTGCACCATATGTTCCAGTGTTTAGTCACTTGGCTGCAAGCTGGAAGATGACTTCAATAAGACATAGGGAAGGAAAGGACACACGGAGCTGTCTCTCTTGAGGAAGTAAAGCTGCTTTGACACATGCGCTAATAATACCTTGCCTCATCTTTGGGAAGAATCATTTGGAAGTGTTAGTATTGTTAGCACCATTTTTCACAAGAAAGCTTGGCATGAATTTTAGAACACTTCACAGATTTTTAAAGGTTATCATCCCTTCAGTTTCTCTATGAAGAACTCATAGTGCAAAGCTGCTGTCTTTGCCTCGTCTTACTGTATAGGCTGAGTATTGCAATATCTTAACATTTGCTAGCTATTGGCAGAATATAAAAGCCACTTAAAATCCACTGATCAACTAGGATTCTTTCAGCTGAACTGTCAGAAACCTATTTTAAGTTGCTAAAGCAAAAATGAGAAATTATTCTTTCTTATAAATGACAAGCCAAGGAATATATCTAGCTTCAAACATGGCTAAATCAAAATGCTTAAACAATGATAGGTGAAACCTTTCCCTCCAAGCCACAGATTTGCTTCCCTTTATGTTAGTTTCATGTTCAGAGATGGTGGCTAAATGATTATTAGCAGCTCTAGACTTGGTCAATCCTATAGAAAGAGATTCTACTTCTATGCCACCATGAATAGCTAAAAGTAATGTCAGGCAAGGCTCTCCTTGGCTGACCTAGGTGATATGCCCATTACTGAAGCAACTACAGTGTTCAAGGGTGTTTAAGAATTAATCTTCCCTCTCTGGAGCCAAAGGGTGGGTCTGTTCCCTCTCAAACTAAAAGGACATTTTGAGAAAATGCATGGCTCCCTCAAAAGGAAGTGGCCAATGTCAGTGGATTCTTGTAGCGGGCACTGTTGGCTTCCTACACACAAATCTACTTTCCCCTTCTGCCTTGCTAGGAGAATCCTTGACTATGTCTAGCCATCTACTCTCCTCCATAAGGCTTTGAACTTCAGAAGAGGTAATGGAAGGGCTCAGCAGTCAAGTGCAACATGTCAAAGCCTAAGGAGGGAGGGGAGGACATCCTTTTCACAGGAAATACAGACAGTATGTCAATCGTGAAATGGGACCTGTGGGTGCATGCGCTGACTTCCTCTTTTCAACTGGAACCATGGAGAGTGTAGAAGAAAAGAAAAAGAAGCTTCTTGTTGTGCCAGAAACTCTTAAGAAAAAGCAAAATACAGACAGATGTATAGCACTGAGATCTGAATGGCTAGGATGGTGAGAAAAGCTGGCAACTTCTATGTCCCTGCAGAGCTCAAACTGGCATTTGTCATCCAGATCAGGGGTATCAATAGTGTGAGCTCAAAGGTCTGCAAAGTGTTGCAGCTTCTTCGCCTTCACCAAGTCTTCAGTGGTACCTTTGTTAAGCTCAACAAGGCTTCAATTAACATACTGAGAATTGTAGAGCTGTACATTGCGTGGGGCACCCAAACCTGAAGTCAGTAAATGAACTAATATACAAGCATGGCTATGGCAGAATCAGTAAGAAGTAAATTACCTTGACAGATAATTCATTGATTGCTTGATCTCTTGGTAAATATGGTATCATCTGCATGGAGGATCTGATCCATGAGTTCTATATTGTTGGAAAACACTTCTAAGAGGCAAATAACTTTCTGTGGCTGTTCAAGTTATCATCTCCACAAAGTGGAATGAAGAAAAAGACCACCCATTTTGTGGAAAGTGGAGATGCCGAAAATAAGGAAGACCAGATCAGCAGGCCCATTAGAAGGATGAACTAA
>PVKN010024425.1:0-14436 GCA_004027915.1 Capromys pilorides
CTAATAATTTCTAAACTTTCAAACTGTATTCTACTTAGGTTAGAATTCAGTCAAAATGATAAACAATGACCAAGTGTATAAAATATGAAACTATTGGATTAAAAGTGAAAATTTTTTATTGTTTCAGTGATAATAATGATAGTAACTAAAACCTAATGCACCTTGACCTACAGCCTGGGCTCCTGTATCTTTGCTGTGAAGCTGGTTTTTTTCACATTCTTTATAAGCCATTGGTCTCATTTACACAAATGTTTCATCAACTGTGCCTTCCCAAAAAAAATCTGAAGGAATATTGCAAGATCTCTTCCCTAGCAGGCATCTTTTAGAGTGAACTTGATCAATTCACACATCATCTTCAAGAGTAGATTTAATGGCATTTCATAGTTCATACCCTGCCCCTCTGTCCACGAACACACGCGATCTGTGCAGAAACCCAAATGGCCCGTTGCTGAGTCACCTTGCTAGATGAGTTTCTTGTATTGAGCTGTTGTACAATGACCTAATTTTATATTTTTCATGATGGAGTAAATGTTGACATTCTTGGCAGCCTTGACACTAACCTGGATTTTGTTCTGATGTCAGTGGGAAGCCACTGGAAGGCCATATTGAATCACACAGCTTAGGAAGACCAAGCTGGAAGCCAGCTGGTCATGAGCCTGCAACCCCTGGGTAGAGCAGCTGTGGCCTCCCTGACTGGTGCATCACGCAGATGTGCTGGCCTTGGCACAGGCACCCGCTGCACAGAGCCTGGGCCGCTGGCTGAGCTCGAGCCAGGCAGCCATGGCATCCACAGGTTGCAGCAAAGGCAACTGCGACTGGGCTTGGGGATGGAACTTAGAGGCATGTTTTAGAATTAGGAATAGTTCTAATCACATGAACTCAAGTCAAGATTATAGAGAAAGTAGCAAACTGAGGGAAAAACAATATATTCTCAAGATTTTACCTTTCTAAAAATGAGTATTTGTTTATTTACTTATTTTTGAGGTAGGGTCTTTGTGTTGGTTGCCCAGGTTGCCCTTGACTTCACAAATCACCCAGCCTGGGCTCCCTGAGTGCACAAATTATTGGGGTACCCAGTCTCATCCAGCAAAATCAGCATTTATTGAGTGGCTATTTAGGGAACAGTGTGTTTAGCCAGGCATGGCCGTGCGCACTTCCAATATCAGCACTCTGTGAGGACTGAGAGTCTGAGGCTGTCTGGATGGCTTAGCAACTTACTGAGACCCCGTCTCAAAATAAAAGTTTTTGAAAGGTCTGCAGATGTAGCTCAGTGCTAAGGCCATGGGTTCAATCTCTTGGACTGCAGAAAGAGAAAGGGGGAGATGGGTGTCTTCATTTAAAGTCATAAGTTTGGGGTACAGTGCTGGGCTGGAATTTCAGCATGTTGAGTTAGGTGACCTGGGCCATGAACTCCCTGAGGGTTGGTTTCCCACTCTGTAAAGAAGGGGAGTCGGAGTGCAATCACTGGGGTGGTGAGTGGCAGGACTCCCACCAAGTATCCAACACCCTCTCTGGCACAGACTGGAGCACTCTGGTGGTTACTGTTTATTTTCTTACTTGAAAAAAGTGTTGCGTTCCCATGCGCTAGAACCACACATCTAAGCTTCATGATCTGGTGGTGAAAAAGGCAGAGGCATCCCCTGATTTCCCAGAACTTTAAACTACACGGAGAAACAGACACCAAGTAAACACTAAATGGGAAGAGTAAGTTGCAGGAGGAGCATAATTTGGGGGAGCAGAAAGGGAAGATTCAGCAACAGAGAAAGGTGACAGCAGGGGGTGTGGGGTTGGGGGGGGGGGTGGCAGGATTGCACCAGGCAAGGCCTGGCCAGGCCAGGCCAGGCCAGCCGCAGACCAGGGCTGTCAGGGATGGGCTCACCTGGGACGAGCAGGGAAGGGCTTTGCCCCAAGGCCTTGCTAAGCAGGGCTGTTTGGACTTTTGAAAGTCTTTTCCTGGAATGAGGTAGAAGCTAACAGCAGAAATGAGCGAGACATCATCCCGGCCATTAACACTCTATAATCGCTCAGTGGGAGAGATGGAAAGAAGGGAGAGCTGGGTTTACCATCAAAGATGGCCAGGAAGAAAACCCTCCTAGGCGCCAAATTCTAGGTGACACTTGAAGGAAAGGAGCGACCCCACTTCACGCGTGACTCCTTGGAGACAGATCTCAGCGACTACAGGATGCGGAGCGCTGTGCCGTGAGGCTCCTGCCCCGGCAGACAACCCTGAGCGGTGGAACTGTCCGGCTCGCTCTTGCTGCCTCAGCGTGCAGTGACTGGCTCTCCCTCGGCTTTCCTCGCACCGCTCCGCATTTCCGAATCCCTTTGAGAGAAAGCTCTGCCACCCTGCCTGGCCTCGAAATCCCACTCCCACGCTCTGCACGCACGCTTCCGATGGCTGCCGCGCGTCCCGCCCTCCCCCTTCCCGCCCGAGGAATTGCCAGCCAGTGCCTGCGGAGGCCAGCAGCGTGGAGAGCGCTTCCTGCAGCCGCCGCCCCGTGAGCTCTTTACCTGCGCCTCGCCACAGCGTCTGCACGCTTGCTGAAACGCTAACAGCCCCGGACAAGCGACCTCGTCCCCGTGGCACCTCCAGCGACACCGCCTGGTGTCTGAGCAGCGCGAGGGGGAGGCGTTCATCGTAAATGCCACACCACACTTGCAGCAACTTTCCGCTTCCTTTAGGTCGTTCTATGTAACCCAAACCGAGACTGAAAATAAAAAAAAAGAAAAAAGCCCGACTCCAGCTCCGCCCTGGCTTGCTGCTTAGTTGCTCTCCACTTATGGAGAGAAAGACGGCAAAGTGGGAGACTCTTCGTTAGGGCGCAGGTCCCCTTCCAGTGGGCCTCCCGTGCCTGATGCCCAGGTGGGGCTTCTCCCACGGAGACGGCTTTCTGCTCCGCTGCGAGGCCTGACTCAGCAGAGCCCCTGCGCGAGGGCGGCGCCACGCGTGGCGACATCTGATGCACCCCGCGTGGGCACCGCAGGCTTCCAGTAAGGGAGCCCCACGCCGCGCGAGGAGGCCTGTGCCCCCCAAGCTAGCCACCCTAGGGCGCATCGCCGCCTTGTCGCTTTTCCGGCTAGCATTCCTCTTAGGGTGGGCGATCTGTTAGTCAGTCAGCAAGCACCCCTGTGTTCCCAGGGCGCAGGCGGGTCTAGGCAACAGGGACGCGAGGTGAGCTCAGGAGCAGCGAGAGGGCTTTGCTCCTTTACAGTCACTAGAAAACCGAGGGGACACGGATTCCTCTCCTTTCATTAAGCACATACCTAGGGGAAAAAGCAGAAAAAAAGGCTTCCACACCTTGAATCTAGGGAGAAGGGGCTTGACTCAGAGCTGCGGACCCCTCCCCCCTGCCCCCCGCGTGCAGCCTGGCCGGCGCGATCCCGGGTGGCCAAGGAAGCGAGTCCTGCGCAGACGTGGACCTCGGGTGCACAGGGACTGCCGAGCAGGGAGCCGCAGCCGCTCCTGCACACCTGCTCCCTGCCCCTCTGGCTTCCTTTCCGGAGAAGGCGCTGTCCACAGACAGGCGCCTGCGCTGCGGCTCGCCCTCCGCGGCTCACTGCGTCCGCGTCGCCCTTCCGCCGCGCCGCGGCGTCGTGGTGGCGTCATGCGATCTGCACCGAGGCTGAGGTGGCGCCATCTCTTCGTCGAGGGGAAGCGAGAAGTGCGGTGCGATCGGCCAGCTTCGGCTCCTGAGAACATCTGGGGCTCTGCTTGCAACAAAGGCAGAGACTTCCTTAGGAACTCAGACTTAGGGAACAGAAGAGCCGATTTTAGGTTCAGCTTTTATTCGTACTCAAAAATCGCTAGCTCTTTTGGGTTGAATTTCTCACTTTATACCTTTGAAGAACGCTACTTTTTTGTGTTTTGAAAAAGCAAATTCTGTTTTTACTAAAATAACTTTATTATCCATTGAGCTGCTGCTTTGCACCGTCTGGAAAGGGACAGTCCGTTAGATCTCATGCTGTCCAGTAAACTAAAGCTAAGCCGTGGGTTCGAGAGGTGATGTTAACACCCACAAAACCTAAATTTTTCCAGGAAGTAATAATATTGAACACGGCACTTTGAAGTTCAGAAGAAGGACCTCAGCTTGAACAAATTAGAACACGTTTATACTTAGAGATGAAATTCAATACCGCGTAATTGTTAAGTAAATTCCATCTCTTTTCATTGCATAGTTTCTGGGACCTTTTGTCCAAGTACCACTTCTCCTTAAGTGTCATAAAATGCTTATGTGGTGGTTTTGCGCTGGATAATAATGTAAATAGAAGTATTTTCCTTTTTTACAAAAAGATCAGGCTGGCGAGATGGTTCAGTGATTTAAAGCACTTGCCCAGGAAAGCTCAGTCAACCGCAGGGACCCTGGTTCCATCCCCAGCACCACGTGCTGTGCCAGCTCCACCCCCAAGACAGGCTGATCCAGCCATAATATAAATAAATAAATAAATAAAGTTAAAAAAAAAAAAAAGATTAAGACATATGGCCAGAAAAGTCTAGATTTGCTTAGAGAAAGCTAAGGACAGAGATTTATAAGTGGAAGAAATGAAGTTTTTTGCCTGTTGGTTTTGTGGTAACAGGGACTGAACCAATGGCCTCACACACGCAAGGCAAGCAGTGTACCACTGAGGCTCACCCCAGCCTGGAGGCTGCGCTACGCAGTGCATAGTTTCCCAATTGTTGGAGTCCAACTTGGTATAAAAATATCACTGCTTCATCATGGTGTAAAATTTACTAGCTTTTCCTAAAGTGTCGGTTGCTTGTTTGTCTGCTTATAACGGTGCAAGGAAATTTAGTCATACATTTACTGAGTTATTACATTTCTGCAAATGGCCATTGTTACGGTGGAATTTTCTGCCCAGCTATTTTAACCTTCATCACATGAAGCGGTCATCTGTCCGCTGCTCGTGCCGTGGCTGCCTGGAGAACACGCCCTGGGAGTCTCTTGCCCACTCTCCTCTTCCCCTGCCCTCTGGCCTTAGATCAGCTCAGCGGTCCCCTGGTCCTTGGAGCTAAGTGCTGGGCTCCGAGCAGTTCTCAGCATTCTTCTGAGAACTTCAGCGTTTAGCGCGTTGGCCTAGCTGCTTGCTTACAGTCCTGCCTGTCCCATGGGACTCTCAGGCGCTCCGACAGGACACATTTAACCATCTCCAAGTCTTGGCCGATGAGCAGAGCGTCGGCCGATGCCCGTTTCCGTCACTGGAGTGCACGACATGTGGCCGTGTTCCCTGTTTCTGGGTTTGTTGCACAGCACGGTGTCCTTTTTGTTGTTCTTCATGTTGTGATTCATCATAAAGCGGACACAGAAAACTTGGAAGTACAGCAGAAGCTTGGAAAATGCTGGCTGAAATTCTGCAAGTGGACAAAGAACAACCTGAACCCAGGTCAACTTGGGCAGATTGTCTTTATTCTGTTAGGACACCACCGCAGCACGTCAGGGTGGCATTCTGGGCGCCGGGCTGGCTCTGGCGCGTAACGCATGATGATTTTTTTGTTGTTCTCTTCCCTTCCACTCACTCCCCTCCCTTCATCTCTTTGTCTCCTCTTATTTGGGAAGAACTGATCTCACCACTTACTGGTATCTGTCTTTTATTTTGTTCTTTATCTATATTTGAGGTGCTCCTAAGAGAAACCATGCTTGTGTGACTGATTTATTTCATCCTCCTACAAATCAATCAAGTTTGTCATTCTTTATGACAGGGTAGTACTCCATCGCGTATAAATACCACATTTTCTCCATCTAGTCATCTGTTCATGGGCATATACACTGCTTCCAAGATTTAAGTATTAGGAATTGTGCTCCTGTAAACATGGATATGCATGTATTGCTGTAATATGATGCCTTTAACTTTTTTGGAAAGACAGTTGAGAGTAGCTAGGTTGAGAGGCATTTCTAGCTTTAGTTGTTTGAGAAGCCTCCATACTGACTTCCACAGTGGTTACTGTGGTTTGCATTCCCACCAACAGTGTAGAAGGGCTCTTTTCCCCTACAGCTTGGCGAGTATGTTAGCATTTGGCTTCTTCCTGACAGACGTCCTTTCTGGGAAGATACTTGAGAATCTTCTGGAATCTTGGTGCTGTTTTAATTTCTGCTTCTCTAATGGTCAGTACTATCAAACTCAGTGTGTTTACTGGTCATCAGTACTTCTTCTGAATAGTGTCTGTTCTCCTCGCTAGTCTCATCTGAGAGAAGGCAGTTTTCATCTTATAACTTAGAGCTATGTCTGGTGTAGATTTAAGGGGACTAAGAAGTTGCTTCCTCTGTTTGAGTCATCCCTTTTCAGAGTTATATTCTCAGGCATGTAAAGTCTGACAAAGACAGTCAAGCAGAGAGTTCCTACTTTCTAAATTGCCGGAACATTGTACCTCTGGTTCTTTCTTTAAATAAGGTAGTAGTCTCTACTTCTCGGAGTTGTTGTAGGGAATACATGAAATCTGTTATGTGAAGGGTATGGGCCAGGGGTCAACAGTAGGTCACACACTACCAGGTAGAAAATGAGGTTGTTGGATGATAGTGCCCCGGGACAGATGAACTCTAGCAGGAAGGGACACAAAGAACTAGCCTTGGCTTAAACGGGACTATGTGGCTGGAACAAAATACTCAGCTTCCACAACGTGATGGAGCTCAGGTATGCTTTTGGCTCAGGGATCCAGGGGTTTGCATGGTGGGGGACGCTGTGGAGCCCAGGAGAAGGCGGCAGTGCAAGAGGCGCCCTCCCCATGCTGCAACACTGTGGCCTTGTGGCCCGTGTCCTGACCACACACAGCTGATAAGCACAGCACTCCACAGTCCAATAATCTCTCCAGGCATCTCTGAATCCAGTGGAGTTGGCGATTAGGATTAGCAGGCACGGAATGTCTCCCGGAGGCCCCTACGTCTGGACTTAGACACCCTGCGCTTGCTGCCTGCTCTCGGGGAGGATAAAAGGCGGAGCCCAGGCCCCGACTGCCGTGCTGGCCAGCTCGCCCCGACAGCATAGGACTCCCAGCTCCCCCTGGGTCATCCTAAATGTGGAAGTAATGCAAAGACAGAAGATGGACTTTACGTCCCCAGTCCAACCTGCAGGGCCTGGAGAGAGCTCAGACTCCGCCTCGAGTTCACTGACTGTGACAAGCACAGCCCTAGGGCCCTGCTTCCTGCGCTTCCTGGTGTGATTTCTGGCCTGCAGGCCAAGGGCTGTTGCGGAAGCATCACTCATGGTAGAAAGGTTCACTGTCCCACCTGGGAGGATGGGGGGCCTGGAGATTGATGCAGAACTGTTGTGTGGCCCAGTACAGTGACAAATGTCCCCGAGATTGCAGTGGGTCCTGTTACAAAAATGTTAAAATATTATTTTAGTGTCTTTTCTTCCTGAAGGCAGGAAAATATGGCAGGCTTCGGGGAGGATTTCTGCTCGAAGCTTTGGTTTCAGTGGGCTGCAGAGTTTACTTACATGGAACACCTCATTCTCTGCCAAAACCAAATAAATGAAATGTTACCGGATTTAGAAAATAAGGAAAGTGGAACATTTGTTGTAATATGCGGATCTTAGAAAAATACTTGCTAAGAACAACCGTAGGGCTGGCGAACTGTCTGAAAGAGTGCTCGTGAGCAAACTCCACCCTGCTGGGAGGAGCAGGGCGTTTGATTCTGTTTACTAGGTCGAGGTGAGCTCCTGGCACCCAAAGCTGGTTTTGGATAGAGAAGCGGAGGGGTTTGTTCCATGTTCGGGTAGCTGCGTCTGTGGGCAGACAGATGTGAGAGAGGTGGGGTAAAGGAGATCATGCGCTTAGTAGGAATTTAAGGGATGGAAGAGGGGCACAAGGCGAAGACCATGCTCAAATCACAAACCAAATCACTCCTGGAGGACCAGCTTCAAAAGGAGAATAAATCTGAGAGAGAAATAGAATGGATACAGGGCAGTGGAGAGAGATGCTGAGAGTCCAGTGACCACAGCTACATAGCCAATTTGATGTGTAAGTTTTTAAAATTCTAGTTCTGCTTCTGGGTGATTTGGGACAAAAATCATGCTGTCTCTGTGCTCCGTTTCCACACTGTGTGGACCAAGCTGGAGGAGGGCGGTGCTCCTGTGAAGCCCTTCAGTTTCCAAGTGCCTGTGATTGCAGAGAGGAAAAGTCATTGCTCTCTATGTGTGTGGCATAGAATGGAAATCTAAGTATGTAGATCAATATACCAAACAGTATATTCCTTTTTAAGGACATTATTTTTAGAATATGTCCTTTGATTTTTGTCTAACGCATGTACTGTGCAGTCAGAATGGCTTGTCCACATTTTTTTTTTCTCCTTTGAATGAAAAGATTTGTGCCGCCCACATGCGGGGCTTGGCACATCGTGAATGGTAGCCTACACATACGCAAATGAGAACTGGAAAGATAATTAAATCCGAGGTGGAAATAGAGTAGATTTGTGAATGAACAAAGGAAGTGTGTTTCTCTAGAAGCCAAGATGTCAAAGATACATTTTATTGGTACTGTATACTTTCAGTTTTCATGCAAATCAGCATTCAGCTGCTCCAGCTCTGCATTTCTGAAAAATTCCTTTGTATACATTAACTGTGAAATGTCAGGCATTTTAAATCCCAAACTTACAGAGCCGCACGGATGTGCGCTGGGCTGTACGTGGAGAATCCAGTGGTCAGATGCAGTACATGTCTTAGTTAAAAGTTGAAAACACGCAGATCCATTTATAAGGCTTTGGCTTCCGAACTTGGACTTCTGTTTATTCTCTTAAGAAAATGTCTATGAAACTGAAAAGGAGACACGTAACTCAACGGCTTCTATGGCACTTCTGTCCTGCCCGCCTCGCCCGTGTCTCCATTTTGCCAAGCTAGTGCCAAGCCCCTCGGCTCGCCAACTTCCCACTGTGCTTCCTCTGGACTCACGCTCACTTGGGCCTACCATGAGCACAGGGTTGTGCCCTCAGAACCTTACATGGGCATGCCAGCACGCTGCCCTGTGCAGGGCTTGCCCTCAGGACAAACGCACTCCGACAGTGAAGCCAGCAGTCCCTGGAGTTCCTCCCGCCAGCTGCCCACCTGCAGCGTGAGGCCCGGGAAGTAAAATGCCCTCATAAAGCAGCAACAGCACAGAGATCTCTTGGTTGCTACTTTAGCTCCCTTCCCAGAACCACACTGATCCCTGACAGTACGCAAACACAGAGGCCAGACCCGTAGAAGAGGTCACAGGCTGTGACTTTTTTCAAGCGAGGCACTCTTCACCTTTCTCTTTGTCGCTTTTCTGTCTTGTCATCTTTCCATAGAAAGATCACTTACTGCATGGAAATTCAACTTGGCATTTTCTTTAGACAAAGTGATCTTTGAAACGATAGGCAACATTTCTTTTGGAGTAGGACTCCGCTGCATAGAACACGTCCCAAGAGTGATGTTTACCAAGTTGGCTGTTTAAATCCTGCTCAGAGCCGGGTCACCCGGAGTGTTTCTTTCTCTCCCTTTCTTACTTTTTTCTTTGTACTCGACACAAAAGGACAGAGATCCAGGACCATCTGGAAACGGCTTGGTGTATCCATGTGAGAGCCGGACAAAGCGCCCGAGCAAAGGTGGCACTGAACATCAGAAGTCGCTCAGTCACACCGAGCCCTCCACCCAGAGTAAGGAGGCAGACGCCCTGGTGTGTGCTGCATCCCCTCCTCCTCGAGGGAGCAGATCCCTCCTCCCGTCGGTTAGAAGAGGCTTATAGGGCTGAGGTCATCTCTGTCTTCCGCATGTGCCGCTAGTACTTAGCCCTTGGCTAGTGCTGAAAGTGGCGGAAGTAACAGCCTTTTGAAGAGCGCTTCTGGATTTAATTCTGGCTCTTTTCCTCTCAGGTTACTGAGGTCTTCCTAAGTATTCCTGTTGGTACATGCTCATGGCTAAAGAAAAGCAAGACTCTTATCAAACGAAGGAAAATTAATTCTCTATGCCTAATTATGTTTCCAGCAGCCTTCTGTATTAAGGGTAGAAGTCAAACACGAGGTTTCAGCCTTTCAGTATCCTGTTTATCTTGAAATGCAAATAGGATTTATGTGAATTTTGAAGCAGATGCCACCTGCTGGCTAATTCAGGTACTGTGACCCAAGCGTTTCCCTCCTGAAGGGAGAACAGGCCAGTGCAGCGCAGGACTTAAGCGCAAGCAACTCCCAATTCCCAGATATAGGGCATCTCTCTAACCTACTGTTGTATAAATGTTTAAGATTTATATTTCCTAATCGGAAGGACGTATCCATTCCTATTTTGTGTGATGCTACATGCCTAAGTTTTCATTCAGTTTGCAGTCAGGGGAAACAGATATTCATCTTCTGAGAAAAGGTAACCTTACAGAACTGCCTTTGAGAGTCCAGAAATTAAAACCAGAGGTAACATAAGAGAAAATGAAGAGAGAGAGAGAGAGAGAGAGAGAGAGAGAGAGAGAGAGAGAGAGAGGTGAAATAGGGCTATGTTAAAATAAAGGGTAAATGTATAAAATTTAAACCACATGGAAGACCTAAATACAGGCCAAACAGGCCAGCCCTTCTCTGAGGGCCCCTTTCAGCAGAGTTGGTCTCTACTTAACGCCCCCTTCCCACACTCTCCCTCACTAGAAAATCAAGGGTAAAGTCAACGCTCCCTACACTTCCTGTGGAAATGCGTGTGGTACAGCCCGTGTCACCTCATTCCTACCAGGGCTGAAGCCCAGGGTGAGCCTTTCTTTCACTGTCTGCACAGGTTGTATTGGATTTTGAGCATCGTGTTTCCTCAATTGTTAAGATAGTTCTTGATGAATTTTATGAATCTCCATATGCTGTTAAACTTTTCAGACAGTAATAGTGTATCCATAAGCAGCATTCCCCCCAGTAAACTTGTTTAGGGTCACAGCTTAGAATTAGGATGCTGATAAGTAAAATTCTGTAAAGAGAGTCTTTTTCTCCATGTGTAGAAAAATGTCCTAAGGAATGAAAAATTGTAGAGCTCCATTCTATGCCTGGTTGGGAAGTCCTGCGGGGATTTTGCAGAGAGGAAGTGGTAAGAGACCCACGCGTTGCTACAAGATCGTTCTGCTTTTCTTCTCTATCCTAATACAGTATAAAACAATAAAGTGAATTTCATGCATTTCTTCCATGAAGAGCTCTCAAAGTGAGGTCACCAAACTGTCAGCTCCATCTCTACTTCTGAATTAAAGTACACAGTCATGGCTGGAAGGAGGCAAGAAGCAGACAAAATACCAAGCAGATGAAGGGAAGAGGAAAAGATGTTCCCGAGCACACAAGCCGCTCACCCCAGGACCTGGTGGTGCACTAACGCGAGCCCTGCCCCTTGTCGCCTTCTTAACTTACAAGTGGGGTGCCGTTGAGCCATCACCCTGGTAAGGTAACAGAAGATAAGCATGCAGGAAGGAGGGACAGGGGTTTCTCCCCGCGCATCCTCCGCTGGGCCGGCCACCCCTCCATCCCACTGGCCTTGCTCCTCTTTCCAGATGCCCCATTGCTGCATGTCTAATCCCAGAGGGCGTGTCATTGGCTATTATTTATACTGAGACTCTCCTCTTGGCAGGATATAGCACAGCTGTTGGTCTATTCTCTGCCACAAAGACCAACTTCCTACTTTCGCCCTGGATGATTGGAAGAAGGTTGGGGAAGAGCAATTTATAGTTGTGTTACAGCACCTCTATTTTCTTTTATGTTTATTTATGCTGCTTCCATTTCTGTCAGGGATTTCTGAGATAATCAAGATCACCCTGCTACAGAATTATCATTTGAGGAGGCTTTGGCGGCAATTGACAGCATTTTTCTTCACTGAGTCAGATGCTTTAAGACTAGAGGAAGTAGTGCGCATTACTTTTCTGAGCGTTTGTGAATCGATGTTCCTTTTTTCAAAAATGAATGGAGGAATGTGTTCTGTGTTGCGTGAACACTACATGACTTCCAAGAGAAGCCGCCCTGCCCTGGCTTTCTCTTCCCAAACTTAGCACAGCACCTGCTCAGCAAATGCTGGCTGGGAGCTGAGGCAAGTGCTGGGTGCAGTTCTGTTGGTTCTGCCAGCTTCAGATGCCACCGTCCTGGCCCTTCCCGTACCTCTCACAACCGACGTCGCCCAGGCCTGCCTCAGCACCTGACATGCGGCCTTCTTCCGAGATCCTCTCCTCACTGGCATTTTTGGCTTTAGGTCTCATCCTAGGCAAAGACTGGAGGAACCAAACCTTCCAGTAAAGGAAATACAAGACAATTACAAAACAGAGGCCTGAGAGACCGGAGTAGCGTAAGAAGTAGGTTGGGGAGCACCTCTGTTCTTGTAAAGGAAACTTGCAAAGCAAAAGACTGCTGTACGGCCCCAGACCAGGAGACGCTCCAAGTGATTTTGACACTGGATATCCATGTGACGCCAGACAAAATAGCTGCTGATGGGCAGGAAGGCGTCAGAGCCGAGCATTCTGTGTGTGTACTGCCGAGGTGAGCACGTGAGCCTGGCGCTATGGTTTCTCCTTCTGCAGGTGTCTGGGGCTGAGGGAGGTCGGCTGCGTGTTTCGTAAAGTGCAGTAATGACATGAATACGTACACCCTAGGCTTCGCAGTGCGGCATGAGGAGATTGATGCCTGACTCACTTATGTCTGTATGAACATAGTTTAACAGGAGATTAATAGTAGCCAGTTTCCTCCATAATCTGGAGAGTGAGAAACACAGGATACACAGCTTCGTCTGGGTCAGCTTTGGTGCCAAAGCCTCCATCCCGCAGTTTCCTATGAATATGCTCTTACCTCCAGTTTCCTATCTCCCACCAGTTACTGTTTGCCTTCATTAGCAGGCAGCAACTCAGGAGGCGTTAGGAGAGCCAGGGATCTGGGCAGGCAGAGAGCAGAAAGAGACCGTGTCTTCCCATCCCATCGTGTGGCATGCTTAGTCCCAGGTAACTTACCTTTGCAGTTGCTTTGCTGAGCAATCCAAAGATTCAAAGTGCCAATCAAGAGCTCCTACACAGAAAACGTAAGAAGGACATTGTCATGAATGGAAAGCGTCCCTTCGTGTTAATTAAATGTTGTACCGTAGGTGCAAAGGCTGGAGTCGACTCCCAAGGCCCAGGCCACAGCAGAGGGGAATCTGCCAGCAGCATCTCTGGGCCTCCACTTCATGGTGTAGAAGTCTATAAAATGATTCCTGCTTGCACATGTCGATAACACGATGCCTGCCTCACAGAATTCTTGTCCACAAATAAGATGATGCATGTAAAGTGCTTCGCACAATATCAGACGTTTAATATTATCCGTTAAGATTCCTATTATCACGCATAAACAAGACCTTTTTCCTTTCTACAAGATGTGAGAGCCTACTTAGAAAAGGGCCTTGAATTTTTACCTAGCATGATTCTTGGCACATTGCAGATTCTAAGTAACTGCTGGATAGATGAGATGATGGATAGATGGATGAAAGGAAAGGTGGATAGATTTTACTTATGGAAATAAAAGCACTTTAAAAGGACTATGTATTTTCAAATTCCTTCCCAGAAAGCCATGCCTACTAAAGAAAATTCCCAGACACTAAAGCAACCTGAAACACTCAGTAGGGGAGTTTCATGGACTCAAACCGACACTGAGATGTTCAAGGTTGTTATACACAGCATTTGACCTCAGCGAGCTTGGAAGAGCATGATCCAGACCTGGAGGCTGCTGGCATGTGAGGCTGGTGCAGTCTTTCACCATTTTCTTAGAACCCTGGAAACTCAGCGGCCAGACGGCGAGATCTACACTGGACAGACAGAGGAATTCATTCTCCAGGGAAGATTTAGGTCCCATGGGAATCTGCAACTCTTCTAAAACCCCAGAGAAACAGCTTGCAGCGTGCTCCCCAGGAACAGGGCACGCGCTGTGCTCGGAAGTTCAGAGCACAGCGCCCCATCAGGTGTTTGCAGTTCCTTCCTACTTCCTTGAGCTCAGAGGCACACTCCCAACAGGGGGTCATTTTTACCATGTGCAGTGTTGCTTAGTAACATCGTTGACACATACCATCTTTATCCGTTTCCAGGGAAACCAAGCTAAGAAGTTAACCAAAGGTCAGATTCTCATGCAAAAAAAAAGGAGAGTTTTGGTGAACTCTTTGCCCGCACCATCTAAATCAGAACTTACAAAGTAGCCTGAGTCACCCTTGCGATGTCCTTGCTAAGAACACTTCTTACCTCTCATACCGACCACAAATATGTTCCCAAGGAGAGCGATATAGGCAGGGCCACGTTGGCTGCTCGGCAGCCGGAGCCCAGCCCAGTGGCGACTGACCCACCTTCCTTGTCCCCTCTTCCCGTCCATAGCTGCTCCCTGAGAGGGTTGGGCGGCTCTCTGTGCACACGCACGCCCACACGCACGCACACACGTTCATACACACGCAGAGGATTCCAGTTTCTGTGCAACCAGTGATTCGAGCAGATTAAACCAGGCCCCGAGCCGTCCGGAGCCACGCTCCTGGGGATCTGCCGAGTTCTGC
>PVKN010024426.1:0-14444 GCA_004027915.1 Capromys pilorides
GTCAGTCTCCCAAATTTCCAAGTTAAAAGATATGTGTCTTGTTTAACTTCTTGAGGTATCTTCTGTAGGATCAAGATATTTCACATAGAAATATCTAGGGTATAATGTAATGATATTATATGGATTTGCATTTTAATTACTGAATGAACTAGTATCATTTTAAAAATATTTACCAAATATGTATGAATATAAAGAAAATATATATGGATATCTAGATATAGATAGATAGATAGATAGATAGATAGATAGATAGATAGATTTAAAGAAAATATATCATTTTTATTTAAGTTTCTATCTCACAAAACAGCAAACTTTGAAAGTGACCCCCTTTGGTATGATATGCAAGAAAACACTATTGTCCTTCTACAAATTACGTCATCATCAGAAGAGGATGCACAGGGCTAGAGACCAGGCTGACAAGTTTGCTGTTCTTGGATATTGCTTTAACTAACTATTTCATTTGTATCCTCAGGATTTTTGAAACCAGGGGCACATGTAAAGCCAGGAGAAACCTTTACATACAGGTGGACGGTGCCAGAAAGCGTAAGCCCGACAGATGATGATCCCCCTTGCCTGACCTATCTTTACTTCTCAGCTGTTGACCCTATCAAGGACACCAGCTCTGGCCTTGTTGGGCCTTTGCTAGTCTGTAAAAGGGGTGCTCTTAAACCTGATGGGACACAGGTAGGTCATCCAATGTCACTAGGTCCTACTCAAGGTGGTATGTGGGAGAGATTGACACTATGGCTAAAGATTGATAATAATGAAAAGTTAATTACAAAGACAATTTCTCTTCATTCCTCTTGAAACTGGTCATTACATAAGGATGGTTTTATTTTTTTAATTTAAGATTTAAATTTCTAAAGCCACTAGTGTCCACCCAGAAGCCTAGCATTTCTCTTCATTGTATGTGGGATTTGACTGGCTTCATTCCCTTGGTGATGCTTTGATTCTGAAATCTTCAGAGATCTACATAGAACACAATTGACATCCTTCTTGCTGGACAGGGATTCTCATGCTTGGCCATACCAGGAGACATCTTAAGGATCCTTTATTCCCTTATTCAAACACTGAAGACTGATAAAACAGGATCTCCAGATGATCCTCATGTGCAGCCCAGGCTGAGAACCACTGAAACTCATTCCTATAAGTGAGTTTCACTTTCACAGTGTGTGGATAACTTCTTGCAAATACCAACTTTTAGAGGCTGAGACGTTGCACTGTTAAGTGGGGCAAAATAAAGCACTTCAAGCTATGTCTACACAATATGAAATATGCTTATGTAAAGAGGAAACTCCAGTCATTTAGCTATCAACTTCATGAATTACACCACCAATCACAAATAACAAGCCAGTTTGTTTAAGTGGGATATTATACAGTATTTGGCATGATGTAGACCACTACTGGGATCAGATACATTTCTAGATTTAGGGAACACAAAGCATCTTGGGCCATCTCAGATTTTCTTTTCCTCATATGCTGGACCCACCCCAGAAATGTCTATTATACATATAATAAATTGAGTACTTGTACTGTGTATGAACAATATTAGGTAAAACAGAATGATTATCAATATTTTAAAGCTGAAGAAACAGAAGATAAAGAAATTAATAATATAGGAAACACATCTAGTAATTGTGAAAGTCAGCAGAAGATAGCACTTTGAGTATCCAACTCTGTCCTTTTCTCAGCATACTAACTTGCTTCCTGGTCCAAAGAGATTAAGTATCAGAACATATTTGTAAGGTAATTCTGTTTTTTCCACTATATCTATATAAACATAATTTTGAGGTTTGCGAGAAGTGCTGCACAAGGTCAATACTACTTAGAAGACCACTTACACAGTATTCAGGTGAGAAAATATCAACCTGAAACAGCCTTCCACTTGGAATTTGATGGAGAGAGAAACTCATTCAGCCAAAGTTACTTTCAACACAAGAACTAATTATTATGTGTCAGTTCCTTTGTAGGTAAGAACTTGACCAGCCTTCTTCTGGGCAGGTTGAGAGATGAGCATAGAAATAAACTTTTGCAGCCCTTTCCAGTAAGCTGTATTAAAAATTCTCCCAAAGGGGAATGGATGATGTAGAATGGATGAGGAGGTGATATAAGACCATTTAAAAAATATGGGGGGTAGGGAGATAGCTCAGCAGTCTAAACACCTGCCTGGGAAGCTCAGGGATCTGGGTTTGATCCCTGGTACCACATGCCATGTTGGTCCTAGAATGCTGGGTGCACCATGCTGGCCACTGAAATTGGGTGTGGTGGTGCATACCTGTAATCCCAGCACTGGGTAGGCTAATACAGGAGGATCACTATGACTCTGAGCTGGGCAGTGAGGCCCTGTACCAAATAAATAAATAATAAATAAATAAATAATTGAAAAATAAAGACTCCTTATTAATTAATGAGCTTAGATATGATGCAAAGTAGTCTTCTAAACATTGTGGCTCTGCACAATAACCACTCAGTTAAACTCCCTACTTCTAGTTCTTACCTCCTTTCATCCTCTCCTTGCCTCTCTCCCTCTCATCTGGGACTTTGACAACCCAGGCTAAGAAAAGAAAGGCAGAGAGGAGCAGCCTGATTACAGGATACCACACCGCACAGGTGCTTCTGAGCAGGGATGTGGGTCCTGGGAGGAAGTCACACAGAGGGAGTAAAGGCAATAGTAAGAAGGACACATTTTTTGGAGTCTCTTATAAACTTATCAGTGTCATCCCTAGAGACCTGATTTGCAAAGTGAGCTAGTGACTCTCTGGCTAATGTTGGTCAATCCTAACAGAAATGTACCAAGTTGTATGAAATTTAAAAGTGAAGCAGTGCTAGAAGTTCTTGCACTATGTACTATTTGTATCTTCATTTCTTCCCTCTCCATAGAAAGGAATAGACAAAGAGTTTTACCTCCTATTCACAGTCTTTGATGAGAATCTGAGCAGATATCTTGATGAAAACATTCAGAAGTTTACCAGGCGTCCCATCAGTGTGGACAAGGAAGACAAAGAGTTTGTGAAATCCAACCGAATGCATGGTATGGTCAATGGCTTTCTCTCCTGTCAATGAAAGGCTTAATTGCATTTGAAGTGAAGTATTTGTAATAATTCAGCTATCCTACTCTTGGGTTTTTCAGTGTTGCTCTTGGTTTTGAAGTGAAGTAGTTCATGTCTTCAGTTTCACAAGTAGCTCCCAGACATATGAAACTTAATGATTACTTCTGAAATACCTTAAGAAATTAACAGAAATTTGAGGCAGAAAAAGTAATACTGCATCAGAAATTCAGAAAATTACTAACAAAATTTCTTCCCTTGGATTGGAAATAACAGCGAGTCAGATAACCCAAGGGATAATAGGTGATAATTTTTTACATCAAAATATGTATCTCTAATCAAATAATAGGAGCAACTGATGAACGGATTAATTTGTAAAGTATTATCTCAGGAATATTCCTATATCAGGAATGTTCCTATCTTAGGAATTTGGGAGGAATCACTTAGTTTCCTCCTCCTATCTCTATACTGAGTGTTATAGTAGCAAACCGCCTGAAACCTGCGTTTCATCAGTCCTGAGCATGTTATCTAAAAGTAATGAGCAGGAGTCCGAACTCATGCCTGCGAGTGTCCAGTTGACAAAAGTGCAACTCCAAGGGCTGCAAAATGACCCATGCAAAGCTGCTTGTTTTAATCCATGCATGGCATATAGTTATTGTCTTTTCAAACAATATTGAAGAATAAAAATATATTCCCTAACCTCCCTCCCAACAAAGAAATAAAGAGGTCCAAGGTTAAAAGAAATCCACAACAACCAGTTACAGATTCTCATGGTTCCAGCGAAGTCCCCACTCAAACCAAAGGAAAGCATGGACTAATGCACTTGTAATATCTTTTTCTGGAAAAGTTTTGCTATAAATAGATATGAAATCTGTTTGAACATCTTAGTAGACAATAAAAAGCTAAGCTAGGGTGAGGGAGGTAGCTTGGCTGTCTAAGCACCTGCCTGGCAGAAGCAAGAATCCCTAGGTTCAATCCCTGGTACTGCATGCCATAGCAGCCCCAGAACCCTGGGCATCCTGTGCCAGCTACCAAGATCAGGCCTGGTGGTGCATGCCTATAACCTCAGTGCTGGGGAGGCTGAGGCAGGGGCATCATTATGAGAATTGCATAGCAAGATCCTGTACCAAACAAATAATTAATTAAAAATAGGTAATTTAAAAAGTAAAAAGCTAAGCTAGAAATAGAAAGAGTAATTCCTTACACCAGAGAGGCCTTTATGTAGAAAATATGAAACAACTGAATGGACCATATAAAATTCAGCCCCAACCTGGTTTAGCATTGTAAAACTTATTTTAATATTGTGGAAATGCAGGATATTTATTTCAAAGCAAAGGATAATTATGTATCTCGATTTAACACTCACATTAATTATAAGAGAACCCTTCAATTAGAGTTCCAAACCAATAAAAACTTCCCTACCAAGTCAGTCAAGTACTAAGTTACCCTACTTTACTATTCTTTAATATTTGATCGATGAGTGAAATCATTTATTTGTAAAAGCATTACCAAACTGTTTTCTTTTCTCCCAAGAAATTGTGTTCTTCTCATAAACCCCATAGTTTCTTTGAATTTCTAGTAATATTACCAGGTTTAAATACAAGTACCAAACACCACCGGTTCAAAAGACACAGAAATAAAGTGCTTTTATTTGACAATGAGATTATATCAGAAGGCCACTCATATATATGATAGTTGTTCTGAGTATGAGCTTTCATATGGAAAAGGAAAGGGAAGCATATTTATCCCTCTAAGAACGTCAAGCATGAGGCATAATTGTTTGCACTCACCCATGACCTCTGATACGCAGCTTACATGCTTGAAATCTGTCCTACATGTGCTGATGAGCTTTAACTAGAATGGTATTTGTCATATATTCCCATAATTATAATGGGCTCTAACTCTCTTCTTCCTTCTCCCTAGCTATTAATGGTTATATGTATGGCAGCCAACCAGGCCTAACCATGTGCAAAAAAGATCGCATTTCCTGGCATTTGATTGGAATGGGGACTGATACTGACATGCACGGAGTTTATTTTCAAGGGAACACCATTCACCTGCGAGGGACTCATCGCGATTCTCTGGCACTATTTCCCCACATGGCCACAACAGCGTTCATGCAGGCAGACCATGCAGGTAAACCTGAGGAGTCCATCTCTGCTGACTAAATTTCAACTTATCTTCATTAAAAACCCTCACTCAGAAACAACCGGAGACTTTGAATACTTCATGGTGTAGAAACAGGTGTAGTCTGGATTCAAGCCTGAGGTTCCTGGCACTGTTTCAGCCCAAGGACATGGTGTCAAAGAGGTAACATCCACATCCACTAAGCAGGAAGTCGGTGCCCTCTAAATGATTTTGCCACAAATCCTGGTGAATGTTCTCAATTCATATCCTTGAAAAGGGATTTTATTTTCTAATAAACTAGTATGTTATTCAAGACGAGTACCTGGTAACTCTGTCTCACTTAGTAATGGACAGGTTACTTCTTTTTTTCTTATTAAATTTTATTCAGACATTTTAGATATACATAATGACAAACTTTTTCTTTACCTTACTCTGGAACTACAGTTCAGATGTAGTTCAGTTGTCAGCTAAGAATTTGAGATTTGAACTTCAAAACCTTTGCCCATGAACTGCCTGCAGCTAGGAGCTCTATGATCTTTGCACTGTAAACTTATAAATTTCTAGTAATGACGAATCTCTTCACATTAGTATAAGTGATTATGAATCACCCAAACCAAGGGATGCCTTGAACACAGGCAGTTTTTTAATGCAGTTTTTCCAAGTTCAAAGAAGGGAGGAGGTTGGGAAGTAGCCAAATCTTAACCCCTAGCATCAGACACTAAAAGTTGGAGGTGGTTGGAATATTTTCTGATATTTAGTTATTTACTCTAGTGCTTGACCATAACCATTTGCCCCATAGGCTTCTAGAGAGCTTCAAAACATTGTTTGCTGGTTTATGTTTCGTGCTTAGCATCAATTTGTGCTCCCTAACAGCTTGGTCACTTCACTAATTCTCATGCCTTCTCATACTTACATAAGCTGAGAAGAGTACTAAAATAGTGCTCTTGGTGAAAGGCACAGAAAGTAGGCTGCAAATAAAGCATCTCCTTTTTGCACTTAGAGAAAAACTAAGTGTGTAGGGAAGTCTTTGCAGGTCGACCTCCAGAGGTGTCTTCTCTGTAGTTTCACAAAGACCCTTCCTTAGGCAGATCCTGTTCAGTGGGGAGCTTGGGCACCCATGAAGTCCACTGTTTTTGTTATCCAGAGTGGATACTTTGGTAACATCTAACAGCAGAGTTACATAAGAAGCAAGACTGAAGCTCTCTCTGTGCACTGTGGAGGTTAGTGAAAGGTACATAATTAATCACTCACCTCTAAGAGCAGGGTATTCGAGAAAGGAACGATCTACCGATTCAATAATTTTGTTGAGAGCTATTACCTCAATTTTGTCTCAGATGGCTTTATGGTGAGTTCACTTATGATGTATCTACCTGGTGCCAATGTGGAAGAAAAGTTAGGTTAAAAATATGTAAATTCACTTAAACATGATGGTGTTATGTAAAGAAATCTAATTGATATTTCCCCTTCATTTTCAACTGGTATAATGTAGATTTAGCTTTGAGCATGAGAATCTTCTTCACTGAAGCCATTAATGAAGTCATATATTTGGCTTTTATAATAATGCTTGATATATTTATTGTGATTTATAGTTTCTGAAATCCTGCAGGGCAAAATCCATGACTTCAGGAAGATGACCTACTCTGAACTTTTCTAGGATAATCATCTTACAAGTAATTAGTTCTTTTTCAATTAGGCTGGACTAAAATCACACTCATTAGTGATTTTCCTGGAGTGATTATCATCTTATAGGTTTGTAAAATAAGAACTATCTAGAGAAGTTATTTTCGCAAATGAATTTCAGATGACGTTTTTCCTCCAGAAGTACATATATGCAAAGCACTTTATTTTCTTTGCAGTCTGGCTTTAAAATGGCACAACACTGGTGTTTTAAAAGTCCACCTTACTGGTTGCTGATTTTGAAATACAATGTGTAGAGTTTCTAAGAACTGACCTCAGGTGCTGAGAAAACCTAGCTCTGCGTAATGCCCCGGCCCTCCTTTTTCAGGTATTTTCAAGGTGTTTTGCTCCACCTTGCACCACTTCAGCAGAGGCATGGGTCAGATCTATGAGGTCAACAGCTGTGGCAACAGGGACCCTTCTGAGCAGCCCTATGGGATGATAAGAACCTTTTACATCGCTGCTGAGGAGGTAGAATGGGATTATGCCCCTAACAAAAACTGGGAGTTCGAAAAGCAGCCCTTGGACGCAAGAGGGGAAAGGTACCACAGGCGAAGCCGCCAAGTCTCTTCGGTGGGAGTGCGAATGCGCTGTAGACATTTATTGCATAGCCAAATGGAAAAGTGCCAGGGTATTTTCTGCACAGATTGGGAACTCAATGAATCTCCAGCCAGGAATAGAGAGTGAAGTCCTCTGGGAGCGCTCCTCTCTCAGCTCTGTGTGCCTCCTCCAGTGGCGAGTGGTCTGCTGTGTGGCTGTGGATGGATGGATGGATGTGCCTTTGAAGGAGCACCCAGAGGGCAAGCACAGAAGAGGCGGTCCTGCCCACAGACACTGAGGGTCAGAAGACAACACAGGGAAGAGTGGCTGGGTGCATAGATGCCAGCAGGCTATTGTAGGACTGAACAGCACAGGGAAGCAGAGCTGCAGTCGACCTGCTGGCTGAGTGCTGGTCTAGGTGGGGACAAGGAGGAAGAGTAGGAGGCCACTGACTCAGGAGAGATCCTTAAGTCAGGATGGGAATTAGGCCCTCTAGAAAGTCCTCAAGACTGACCTTTCTTTGAAAGAGACGACAGCGTGTACTACGCACCAGAACATCAGCAGTCAGGCTTGTGAGTATTGGCCCTCTACTGTTCTGATCCTAGAGTCTCGTAATCAACTCTCCAGGGTGCCCTGGGATAGAGCTACACAAGGATGAAGTCAGGTGCTGACTTTGTCCACTCCCCCAAAGTTAACACTGCCCTTCACAACAACCTGCTGTGTGTCTATTGTTCTCTTAAATGCAAACAAGGAAAACTGGGTTCAAATAATTAAGCTGTCCAACTAGTTATTGGCAGAATTGAACATAGATCTTTTGAAGGCAAATCCATGTTTCCTCTAATATGTTATATTCTTTCCTGCCCCTGATTTCTTCATTTCTTATTATCACCTACTTCTACTCCTCTGTGGTGTACTACCCTGGCTGCACCTCATACAAGTCCTATAGGCTGCAGCATTCATGAACAGCTTAGAATCCACTGTTCCTAATTGTAACCTTTTTTTTTTTTTTTTATTGTTGTAACTAGCTAGCCTTTATTTTGAAGTGTACAGTTCTGGAAAAGAGAGTGCATCAGTGTCATTTTATGGCTTAAAAAAGGAAAATGACTATGTTGAAGATTTGTCTTGAGGATAAGAAGATTTAAAATCTTCATTGATCCATTTGTTTACAGGGACACCCATCTTCTACAAACTAAAAACCAGTGCTAGCATAGCAGAAAATGAAATGCATGCTAATTTGGGCTTTTCCAAAGTGATTATTTCCTAAATAGCTGCAGCAACTGAAGGAGAAATTGTATAGTAATTTTCCTACGTGTACAAACCCCACAAGTGTGTAAGAAGCAGAGCCTTCATTGTTTTCTTGTGACTCACTTTAATCTCTCTTTGAAGTCCCAATTCCTCTGGACTAGCAGGGAAGTGTCTCCAACTATAGTCTCTGTCCCAGTTATCTCCCTCCTCTACATGTAAATGAACAAGGACAAAGTGAGCTAAGGGCTTGTTTCAAAGTACATCTGTGGGTAAATATCCTCCACAGAACTGAAAGACGCGTTCTCCTGGTGACACTTGTGCCTCTCTGTAATAGGAGCCCAGGCCCAAATGCTCTGAGGACCTGTTTCTATGCCTCTGTTTTTGCTCCAAAGCTGTGGTGGGGTCCTGTCTGCCTTTCAGACCATCTCTTAATAGAGGCTAACTGGGAGACATTTATTGCTCTGTCCCGACAACCCTTTCCTCGTCCATACACTGAGACTTAAAGGCCTTCTTTGGGGTTGCCTAAGGACATACAGAAAAGGCCTCAGGATCCATAAAGACAACAAGTGAGGCCATCAGCACAATTCCAAAGGGTAAGCTGTCTGGAGGTGAATCTGAAAACAGAATTAAGTTTTTCTTTTTTGTTTTGGTTCCCTGTGATGGAACTCAGGACCTTGTACTTGCCAGGCAGGCACTTATGCCTCTGAGCTGTCTCCCTGGCAGAAAGTAAGCTGTACAGCACAATCAAGTCATAAACCTAGTGCTATTGAGCTGCAGACTGATATGTATCATTAAATATTCTGGGACTAATCTTAATAATCATCATCTACTGAGCACATATATGCACCAGGATGACTCAGTGATTCTCCTGTTTTCAGCCTTCCAAGCACTGGGATTACAGGTGTGTGCCACCATACGCAGTCTCAATGGACATCTCAGTGCTCTCCAGGGGTAGGGCTAGCACAGCACACTGGGGATCAAACCCTGGCCATTGTGCTGTGCCTAAGCAGGCGCTTTAGTCAGCTGAACTATCTAGTTGGCCCATTTTGCTAAGGTTTTTACAAATCATATACGATACATGTTTGACCCATTCAATTGATTTTTGCTAAGGATCTTATTAACTTCCTCTTGAGATGATGATAAAGTGCTTATGTACCTGACACTGTGCTTTACTAACAAAAACTCATACAATCCTTTGTGGCAACTCTGTAAGGTGCATTGTCATTGCCCAACTTCGTACAGGAAGAAAGCTGGGAAACACGAGAGCTGGCTCCAGGGTCCGTTCTGGTCATCCATTACTACAAGCATTATAGAACTCATGGGAAATGGAAGTAGAAGAAAAGTTCCCTTCCTTTGTTAGTGTACAGCAGAAAGCATGCATGCATTAATTGAATACCTACTGTGTGCTATGTGCCATGCGAAGTGCTGATGAAACAGGAAAGCTGAGATCATGTTCTATTCTGAATTCCTGGTCTGTGAGAAAGACGTGAGAGCAGATGTACGCATGAAGCAGTGGCTAAAAAAAGGAGGTGAGGGTGCAACAGGTGTTCAAGATGAAAGTCCATATTCCATCTTGTGGGACAGTGAGGAGAGGGTAGGTAGCAAAGGAGTGTTTCCCTGAAGAATCGATCTTTGAGATGGGACAAGAAAAGTAATCCATCGAAGAGAGGGAAAGCATTTCTGGGCACAGTGATAAGTGTGTGTAAAGGCATGGAGGGGAGGGAAAGCATGCCACATTTGAGGAGTGAATGTCCAGCATGACCAGTGTATGCAGGGTTGGGGGACCCACTAATGGGGCTGAGGCTGGGGAGCTGGCAGTGGCACAGCATGAAGGTGGATCTTGAGAGCCATACTGCAGTCTCTCAGAGGTAAGTCATGAAAAGTTTTTCAGGCCAGGCACGGTGGTACATGCCTGTAATCTCAGCACTCTGGAAGCTGAGTCAGGAAGAACACTGTGAGTTCAAGGCCATCCTGGGCAACACAGCAAATTCAAGGCCACCCAGCTTTTTAAAAAAAAAAAAAAAAATCCCATAAGGAGCCAACTGCTCAACCTTAGGACTACTCTTCCTGCAACAGAGAAGAGAGACAGACAGGAATTGTATACATGGCTAGGAGAGGGCTGAGGAACAACCCCAGGTAACACAGGTGAGTGGTACAGGTGGCTTGGATTTGAACACAGACAGTTAATGGAAGAAAGTGGAAGGGATGCTCTCTCCTCCTGTCTCCCCCCATTCCTTCCCTTCCCAATTCTTGCAGCACTCTGTGTTCACTTGAAGATACATGTGGAGCTGTGGAAGATGTAAGCTGCCTGATGCACATGTTCACAGCTGAAGCCAAAGCATTTCTATTTCCTTATTTCAGATCTCCTGGGGGAGATATTTAATGCTGTGGTTTTTGCATTTGTCTGCTTTATTTTGGTGATTTCATTGTTAAAAATCGTCACTGAAAGAGTAGTGTTGAAGCAGTATCCAGTACTTATGAACCCAAGAAAACTGAGAGATGTTATAGCGGGTAAAACTATGTGTGTTAGAGAAGCTTCATTGAGGCAGGAGTTAAAGTGCTGTTGGCTGGATTCAGTTAATCACTCATATGTTGAATACAGTGTCTTTAAACAGGAACACACATAAGGCAGCTTACATTTATAAGAAAACTTATAATTCAGTGTTCCTGATGATTTTCTAGAATGTAACAAGCATAATAATAACAAGAACTACTGTATCTATATTTGTATATGAATACAGGTACAAAATACAATGTAAGCTTTCTTTGATATCTTTCAAAGAGGTAAAAAGCATAAGGTATAGAATGATATATATGAAACTTAGAGGAATTCAGGATGGTAGAGAAAAATGAGTGTGCATGCATGTGCTTCGTGTGAAGTTAGACCAAGAAGAGAAGCTCACCCTCAAGGGCCCCTGTGAGAATCTCTGAGGCCGGACCCATTTGGCGCCCAGCAGTGCATGGGGGCGGTTGTTTCAGAAGTGCCCCGGCAGCTGCTCTGTGTTGTCCTTATCAGAGTCTAAGGAACTTTAAAGTGCTGATTCTTGGCCCTACTCCCTGAGTGGTGCAAAAGGCCAGCTTCCTAGGGTGACTGTGATCACAGCTAGGTTGGGGGAGTAGTACTCTGGAGTAGCCCCAAATTACTAAGAAGTTCTTGAGGCTTTCCTTTCTTCTAACAGTTTTAATTTCTGGTTTGCAGACATGGAGATATATTTATGAACCACACTGAAAACTGGATTGGCTCTCAGTACAAGAAGGTGGTTTACAGGGAGTACACCAATGGAGAATTCGTGGAGATCAAGGCTCGACCACCTCGAGAGGAGCACTTGGCACTCTTGGGTACTGCACCGATCTCAGCCAGGCGCTGTTAGCCTCAAGCACGTGCTTGCGCGTACATGCACACCCCCACACCCCCACACACAATGTCCTGTGAGACTGAGAAGGCGTGCGAGAGTGGCATGACTACATTCATCCAAGGGCACTATCTTCCTGCTCAGCCTTGCATAAACTCATACTGCCAGGGAAGTCTACCCATGTCTCATCTCTTGAGCTTCTTTCCCGCTTCTCTATGGAACTAGGAAATTTTAATTTGGAACACTTTGATGTCTCAGAACATCAGGACTTATTAGGCCCTAGGTTATTCATGCATAGTGTCATATTGACACATCATAAACATAATTCAGATGAAAGAGGACATCTTTATGTGAGATAAGTACCAAGCGATAACAGGTCTGATTTCAGTTAGGGAGGCCTCAGCTCATGACCTTCCTAGGATTCAGTGGCCTTCTCTGCAGCCCTTGCTGTCTAAAGCGGGCACTCTTGTTTTTCTTCCTCATTTCTCCACACTGGGGAATTACAAAACCTGAACCCATCTTGAAGTTGAGATTTTAAGGCAGAGGGCAAATATAGAGGACTTTTGGAAATTCTGTTCTACTTTTAAATGCACAAGGTAACTTATATAGCAGTATGGCTCTCAATAGTACATTTTAATATTCAGATAAGGTGCGTTGATTCTCAGCCTGATAATTTACTAAGTGGTCCAGTCACCCTCCCCGCACTTCTATAGCCTTTACACATTGGCACTTGAACTTATTTCTCAAAGCAAATGAAAGAGTCAACTGCAGCAGAATATCCATTCATCTGAGCCATAAATATTCACAGATCTTGGAAGGAAAGGTGCTGGCCCACTTAGGAGGGTGAGTGTACTTCAAAGGAGCCTGGTTTGTTTCTCTTCAGTGAATGGTAGGAGTGATTTTATCAGAGGCAGGTTCAGCAGCCTCTGCCTGTAGAAGGTGAGACCATCTACTCATATTGGGCAGCTAAAAGAGGGACCTGGCCACTTAGAATTGCTCAAAAGGCACATAACAAACACCTCAGTTCACCACTGTGCCTTTTGTCCTGACACTGTGTAAATTAGAAGGCACTTGTTCTTATCAATGAAGCAAGATAGGTGCAATTTAAGTGGTAATGCATATACAAATAATTATTTAGTATATACACTTCTATCTGTAACTCTGTCCTTACCATTAAAAACATATATAGAATTATGTTCCAGCTTTTCACTTAAATTAAAAAGAAGTTCTTTTGGAAATGTTTTGATCATGCTGAATATTTTTTTCTGAAAATAATAATAGTCTAGCAAATTTTACATTCATTAATACTTTCTCAGAAAAATAATCAAAACTGTCGTTGGAATCAGTGAGGAGTGGATCAGTGTTGCCACATCACTGGCTCTGAGTGTACCTCCCTGTGAATGTAGAATCTGCCACAAGGCCAAGAGACAACCTCAGGGATTTAGGTCTGAGCTGCTTCTAAAATAGGAATCCTCTCAGCACGAAGCCATGCAGCGTGAAGAGCGCTGCAGGTTGCACACTCTGATGGTGGAGGGCATGCACGTTGTGAGCTCTGCAGGGTGAGAGGCACCTCGCTCGCCTGAGGCTACTGGACAGTCACACAGGCACGGGCTTTCTCCAGCAGTGTGCGAGCTCATCTCCATGGGCATTCCAGCTGCCTGCTTCCAACAGAAAAGCATACAGATGGGGGGCTGGAGGGAGTCTGTCTCTTCAGTGTTTCTACATACTGAAAAACAGCATTAGATGTGTGTTATTAGTGAAATTGCTGTGTGTGTGAATCACAAATCAACACACAGTTGTTTTTTATTTCACTTTTATCTTTAAGGCAACATACATTTACATTACTGAATCCTCATATTATCATATCCATTTCCCAGAGATAAGCAATTTTAGACTTACTTACACAGGGAGATTACAACTGCATTTGCCATATCATGTAGTTATGGTCTTTCTTAGAGGTAATTTCTCAGTACTAAGACTTTATTGAATACTTATTATGCCTCAGTGAATTAATATAAGCTTTTTATATACATTGTTGTATTTAATTCTTACTACAACCCCCCCCATGAAAGGTATTATTAAGCTTGTTTTATAGATAAGGAAGTTGAGACTGAGATTACATGACTCATGTATGATGTCTCATAAGTGAAGGAGGCAATATTAGATTCTGGGTTGGTCCCTTTGCTAAACAGTACACAGTATTTAACACCACAAAATATCGCCCTCTAAAGGTAGTGCATTCGTGAAGAAGCTAGCCTTTGTTTTATTATACTAAATACTGCTACATTTAAATTACAGCAGTGTTGGAAAGCACAGTACTAATGCACACAGTCCTTTGTTTGACTTTAGGTCCAATGATTCATGCTGAAGTGGGTGACTCCATCCTGATCATATTTAAGAACAAAGCCAGCAGGCCCTACTCCATCTCAGCCCAGGGTGTGGAAGACATGGACAG